>OY978504.1:10186199-10369374 GCA_963854855.1 Nasturtium officinale | reverse complement strand
TCTGTTGTTCTTAAAGGAGATAACTACCTTCTTTGGGCAAAAACTACTAAGACCGTTCTAAGAGGTAGAGGACTTTGGAAGTTCATTGAACCTAAGGAAGAAGCCGAACCATACAATGACAAGGAAGAGCAAGAAGAGCAGTTCACTCTTTCACTTCTTCAAAGCTCACTAGAGCCATCTATCCTGGCGGCCTACTAATATGCGGATACCGCCAAGGAGTTGTGGGATATACTCAAGGGAGTATATGGAAACATCTCAAATATATCAAGGATATTTGAGGTGAAGAGGGCGTTGAATGAGCTTCAACAAGGAGAGAAGCCATTCAAGGAAATGTTTGGGGAGTATAGAAGCTTGTGGGCCGAGCTGGAGATCTTGAGGCCACAAACTATGGACCCCAAGGAGTTAGGAGAAAGGCGTGACCAAGATCAAGTGTTTGGGCTTCTCTTGGCGCTCAACGCATCCTACAAAGATCTTATCAAGCACATACTTAGATTTGAGAAGCTGCCAAGTCTAGCGGAAGTATGTGGCATGATTCAAAGAGAGGAAGGGTCAAGAGACCTATTTCGTGCACCAAGCGAGGCTGCACATCTTGCAAGGAAGAATCTTACATTCGACAAGAGGGTGTTGGAATGTGAGCATTGTAAAATAAAGGGACACACTAAGGAGAAGTGTTGGACCCTTCATCCACACTTGAGGCCTAAGAGGCTAAAGGAGAATGGAAGTGGACCTAGAGCCTTCATGGGTGTGGCACAACCAGTTGAGGATACGGTCAAGAGGTCCGAATTCGAAGCCCTCATCAAGAGCCTAGCCAAGCTCACTGAATCTGGTAAGGGCTTCCTCGGTTCTAAAAGCTCCATAAAAAGGACAAAGTGATTGTGGATTCAGGGGCTTCTCATCACATGATTAAGGATCAAGACATGCTTAAAAATCTTGAGCCTTATCATGGGAATGTGCAAGTGGCAAATGGGAGTTCAGTTCCGATTGAAGGGATAGGGGAATTAGAATTTTTCAAAAAAGGAACAAAAGCCTTATACATGCCTAGTTTCTCATCTAATCTTCTATCAGTTCATAAAGCTACCAAGGATTTGGATTGTGTGGCATTGTTTGGGACTGACTTTGTTAAGTTTCAGGACCCTAAAACAAACAAAGTGCTCGGAGAAGGGAAGGTAGAGGATGGAGTATATCTTTTGCACACAAATAAACAAGCGGATGTGAAAGCGCTTGGAATGAAGGCGGATGTAGAAGTATCTAGTAGGAAGGAGATTGGAGATAGTCCACTATGGCATGAAAGGTTGGGACATCCAAGCTCTGCAGTTCTCAAAGTGGCCTTACCCAATCTCATTCAAGAAGAAGTAGTATGTGAAGCATGTGTACTAGGGAAACATTGTAGACAAGTGTTTCCTACTTCATCTACATTTTGTGATGAAGCTTTTGGCATTGTACACTCGGATGTATGGACCGCTCCTTGTAATTCAAGAGATCAATATAAGTATTTTGTTTCATTCATAGATGACTACTCAAAATACACATGGATTACTCTTCTACATACCAAAGATCAAGTTTATGAAGCATTCACCAACTTCATCAACTATGTGTCTACACAATTCAAAACAACAATCAAGATCTTAAGAAGTGATAATGGAGGAGAGTATATAAGCAAGCGGTTCAAGGAATTACTCAACAACCTTGGCACCATCCATCAAACATCTTGCGCCTATACTCCACAACAAAACGGAGTAGCTGAAAGAAAAAATAGACACCTAATGGAGGTAGCAAGGACCATCATGATTGCCAAGGGAGTACCTAAACTTCATTGGGGAGATGCCGTGATGACTTCAAACTACTTGATCAACCGCCTTCCAACCAAGAACCTGGATAATAAGTTACCATTTGAGGCATTGTACTGTTGAAATATGTGATCTCAAGAAGAAGAATTCAAACTCAAGAAAAGGAGGGAAAAGGAAAGAACTAGTTGTGAAGGAACTAGAAGGAGAGCTAGTTTATAAGGAACTAGAAGAAAAGGAAGCTGTTGGATATCAACTAGACAAGCTAACTAAACCAAGTGAGGAAGCAAAGGAGGCATGGGCGCTGCAGGGAGAAGGTATGGGCACAGCATGGGAACAGCATGGGCGCAGCTGCACTGTTGGAGCAGCTCAACCACTCCATCATCACGCCTCTTCTCTTCCTCTTCCTTAGATATTTTTTCCTTAGCTTATGCTTGTAAAGTCTATATATACTTGTGCATTGTATTGGTTGAATGAGTGTGAATAAGAAGAAAAATTCAGCAATCTCTCTCTCTCTTATTACGCCAATTCTCTTATCTTCATCCTTATCTCTCCCTAAACTTCTAAAATCAACATGGTATCAGAGCGGGTTCTTTATCCAACCGCTTAAACTCTCTTAATAATCCCTTTAAGCTATCTTCAAAACCTTCTAATCTATAACAATACATCTTACCAAGTTCTATTCACTCTGAGATTAATATCCTTGAGATCGGTTGATCTTCAAGTTGTGAAAGAGCTGGGATTGTGTATTACTACAAGAGAATGGAGGTGAATAGAGTAGCGATTTCTGTTGTTCTTAAAGGAGATAACTACCTTCTTTGGGCAAAAACTACTAAGACCATTCTAAGAGGTAGAGGACTTTGGAAGTTCATTGAACCTAAGGAAGAAGCCGAACCATACAATGACAAGGAAGAGCAAGAAGAGCAGTTCACTCTTTCACTTCTTCAAAGCTCACTAGAGCCATCTATCCTGGCGGCCTACTCATATGCGGATACCGCCAAGGAGTTGTGGGATATACTCAAGGGAGTATATGGAAACATCTCAAATATATCAAGGATATTTGAGGTGAAGAGGGCGTTGAATGAGCTTCAACAAGGAGAGAAGCCATTCAAGGAAATGTTTGGGGAGTATAGAAGCTTGTGGGCCGAACTGGAGATCTTGAGGCCACAAACTATGGACCCCAAGGAGTTAGGAGAAAGGCGTGACCAAGATCAAGTGTTTGGGCTTCTCTTGGCGCTCAACGCATCCTACAAAGATCTTATCAAGCACATACTTAGATTTGAGAAGCTGCCAAGTCTAGCGGAAGTATGTGGCATGATTCAAAGAGAGGAAGGGTCAAGAGACCTATTTCGTGCACCAAGCGAGGCTGCACATCTTGCAAGGAAGAATCTTACATTCGACAAGAGGGTGTTGGAATGTGAGCATTGTAAAATGAAGGGACACACTAAGGAGAAGTGTTGGACCCTTCATCCACACTTGAGGCCTAAGAGGCTAAAGGAGGATGGAAGTGGACCTAGAGCCTTCATGGGTGTGGCACAACCAGTTGAGGATACGGTCAAGAGGTCCGAATTCGAAACCCTCATCAAGAGCCTAGCCAAGCTCACTGAATCTGGTAAGGGCTTCCTCGGTTCTAAAAGCTCCATAAAAAAGGACAAAGTGATTGTGGATTCAGGGGCTTCTCATCACATGATTAAGGATCAAGACATGCTTAAAAATCTTGAGCCTTATCATGGGAATGTGCAAGTGGCAAATGGGAGTTCAGTTCCGATTGAAGGGATAGGTGAATTAGAACTTTTCAAAAAAGGAACAAAAGCCTTATACATACCTAGTTTCTCATCTAATCTTCTATCAGTTCATAAAGCTACCAAGGATTTGGATTGTGTGGCATTGTTTGGGACTGACTTTGTTAAGTTTCAGGACCCTAAAACAAACAAAGTGCTCGGAGAAGGGAAGGTAGAGGATGGAGTATATCTTTTGCACACAAATAAACAAGCGGATGTGAAAGCCCTTGGAATGAAGGTGGATGTAGAAGTATCTAGTAGGAAGGAGATTGGAGATAGTCCACTATGGCATGAAAGGTTGGGACATCCAAGCTCTGCAGTTCTCAAAGTGGCCTTACCCAATCTCATTCAAGAAGAAGTAGTATGTGAAGCATGTGTACTAGGGAAACATTGTAGACAAGTGTTTCCTACTTCATCTACATTTTGTGATGAAGCTTTTGGCATTGTACACTCGGATGTATGGACCGCTCCTTGTAATTCAAGAGATCAATATAAGTATTTTGTTTCATTCATAGATGACTACTCAAAATACACATGGATTACTCTTCTACATACCAAAGATCAAGTTTATGAAGCATTCACCAACTTCATCAACTATGTGTCTACACAATTCAAAACAACAATCAAGATCTTAAGAAGTGATAATGGAGGAGAGTATATAAGCAAGCGGTTCAAGGAATTACTCAACAACCTTGGCACCATCCATCAAACATCTTGCGCCTATACTCCACAACAAAACGGAGTAGCTGAAAGAAAAAATAGACACCTAATGGAGGTAGCAAGGACCATCATGATTGCCAAGGGAGTACCTAAACTTCATTGGGGAGATGCCGTGATGACTTCAAACTACTTGATCAACCGTCTTCCAACCAAGAACCTGGATAATAAGTCACCATTTGAGGCATTGTACAACAAGAAACCAAGCCTACACCATCTCAAAACCTTTGGATGTAGCTGCTTTATGTTCACACCAGAAGGTCAAAGAAACAAGCTTGAACCTAGAAGCATGAAGTGTGTATTCATTGGATATTCACCAACACAAAAAGGATACAAGGTCTACAATCCGGAGACAAGACGAGTCTATGTATCAAGAGAGGTGAGGTTCAATGAAAAGGAGAGCTTCTATGGAGCTAAGAATCATGATACCCCTCAAGGTATGAGCTCACCATTTATGGAGTGGATACCGTTCTTTGAAGATTCAAGAACAAGGGATGATGTACATGAGGAGAATGACCCAACCTCAGATCATGAAGCCACGGATGAGGAAAGTGAACCTAATCCAGGTGTAGAAAGCATTGACATTGTCAAAGAAGAACCTGAGCCAACAGTACCTCTAAGAAGAAGTACAAGACAGAGGCGACAACGTGTTTACTATGGCTACAACAACTTTGCCATGCTCCAAGGAGAGTCTAGTGCGAGTAATCTTCCTTGTATGATAAGAGAATGCCCTGAGCGTACGGCGAGCTTAGATCTCGATCCTATTGGCGACAGCACTCTCTTATCAAAAGGGTGATGTAACACTCAAACTAGCACTGTTACATATCCCATTGAGCATTTTTGCTCGTTGGCATCCTTACCTATGGAGCATGAAGCTTTTCTTGGAAAAATCAGCAAGGAATCCATACCTAACTCATATGAAGAAGCGTGTGAGAGTGGAGTATGGGTAAAAGCCATGGAAGAGGAAATGAAGTCCATGGAAAGGAATCATACTTGGTACTTAACCGATCTACCAAGGGATAAGAAGCCAGTTGGGTGTAGATGGGTGTATACAATCAAATACACAAGTGATGGGAGGATAGAAAGATACAAGGCAAGGTTGGTAGCAAAAGGGTATACTCAAATCTATGGGGAGGATTATACCGAGACATTTGCTCCGGTTGCTAAGCTCCATTCCATCAGAATCCTAATCTCGGTGGCAGTGAACTTGAAGTGGGATCTATGGCAGATGGATGTCAAGAACGCCTTCTTGCAAGGGGATTTGGAAGAGGAAGTGTATATGGATCCACCCCAAGGATATCATAAGGAAGGCAACAAAGTTTGTAGATTGAAGAAAGCAATCTATGGGCTAAAGCAATCTCCAAGGGCATGGTACCAAAGGCTAAGTGCTTGTCTTTTGGAGAAGGAGTTCATAAGATCGGAAGCTGATCATACACTTTTCACAAGGAAAAGTAAAGGAGGAGTAGTGGTGGTCTTGATCTATGTTGATGATCTAATCATCACAGGAAGTGACAAAGATGGAGTAGATCGAATCAAGGAACTCTTGAAGGTTGCTTTTGATATAAAGGATCTAGGAGAGCTTAAATACTTCCTAGGGATTGAAATGACACGGTTTGAAGATGGGATGTTCATCTCCCAAAGGAAATATGTGCTGGATCTCTTGGAAGAAACCGGGAAGTTAGGATCCAAACCGGCCAAAACTCCAATAGAAGAAGGCTACCAAGATAGTCCTGAGGGGGAGCCATTGGAGAATATTAAAAGATACCAGAGGATGGTGGGCAAGCTCATCTATCTTACTATTACAAGGCCGGATATTTGCTTTGCAGTGAACCGTGTGAGTCAACATATGCAAAAACCAACTATGCAGCATTGGAACATGATTGAGAGGCTGCTAAGGTACTTAAAAAACAGCCCTGGAAAAGGCATATGGATGAAGGCTAATGGAAACACAAAGGTTCAAGGATATTGTGATGCGGATTGGGCTGGAGATAAGCAAGATAGAAAGTCCACATCCGGTTTTTGTACCTTTGTGGGAGGTAATCTAGTCACTTGGAGAAGTAAGAAGTAGAAAGTTATAGCCTTATCAAGTGCTGAAGCCGAGTATAGGGCTATGAAGGAGGTGACAAAAGAATTGATATGGGTGAGGGCATTCCTAGAAGATCTTGGTATACTTAAGGCTGAGGAGATGCTGTTGTATTGTGATAATCAAGCTGCAATACATATAGCATCCAATCCGGTATTCCATGAAAGGACCAAGCATATAGAAGTGGATTGTCACTTTGTGAGGGGAAAGATTCAAGAAGGAATCATCAAACCCGCATTCGTAGCAAGTGGGAACAGCTAGCGGATATCTTCACCAAGGCAACATCCTCGATCATTGGGGATCACATATATGGCAAGATCGGTCTAAAGGATATTCACCGACCAATCTTGAGGGGGAGTGTTGAAATATGTGATCTCAAGAAGAAGAATTCAAACTCAAGAAAAGGAGGGAAAAGGAAAGAACTAGTTGTGAAGGAACTAGAAGGAGAGCTAGTTTATAAGGAACTAGAAGAAAAGGAAGCTGTTAGATATCAACTAGACAAGCTAACTAAACCAAGTGAGGAAGCAAAGGAGGCATGGGCGCTGCAGGGAGAAGGTATGGGCACAGCATGGGAACAGCATGGGTGCAGCTGCACTGTTGGAGCAGCTCAACCACTCCATCATCACGCCTCTTCTCTTCCTCTTCCTTAGATATTTTTTCCTTAGCTTATGCTTGTAAAGTCTATATATACTTGTGCATTGTATTGGTTGAATGAGTGTGAATAAGAAGAAAAATTCAGCAATCTCTCTCTCTCTTATTACGCCAATTCTCTTATCTTCATCCTTATCTCTCCCTAAACTTCTAAAATCAACATGTACAACAAGAAACCAAGCCTACATCATCTCAAAACCTTTGGATGTAGCTGCTTTATGTTCACACCAGAAGGTCAAAGAAACAAGCTTGAACCTAGAAGCATGAAGTGTGTATTCATTGGATATTCACCAACACAAAAAGGATACAAGGTCTACAACCCGGAGACAAGACGAGTCTATGTATCAAGAGAGGTGAGGTTCAATGAAAAGGAGAGCTTCTATGGAGCTAAGAATCATGATACCCCTCAAGGTATGAGCTCACCATTTATGGAGTGGATACCGTTCTTTGAAGATTCAAGAACAAGGGATGATGTACATGAGGAGAATGACCCAACCTCAGATCATGAAGCCACGGATGAGGAAAGTGAACTTAATCCAGGTGTAGAAAGCATTGACATTGTCAAAGAAGAACCTGAGCCAACAGTACCTCTAAGAAGAAGTACAAGACAGAGGCGACAACGTGTTTACTATGGCTACAACAACTCTGCCATGCTCCAAGGAGAGTCTAGTGCGAGTAATCTTTCTTGTGTGATAAGAGAATGCCCTGAGCGTACGGCGAGCTTAGATCTCGATCCTATTGGCGACAGCACTCTCTTATCACAAGGGGGAGATAACACTCAAACTAGCACTGTTACATATCCCATTGAGCATTTTTGCTCGTTGGCATCCTTACCTATGGAGCATGAAGCTTTTCTTGGAAAAATCAGCAAGGAATCCATACCTAACTCATATGAAGAAGCATGTGAGAGTGGAGTATGGGTAAAAGCCATGGAAGAGGAAATGAAGTCCATGGAAACGAATCATACTTGGTACTTAACAGATTTACCAAGGGATAAGAAGCCAGTTGGGTGTAGATGGGTGTATACAATCAAATACACAAGTGATGGGAGGATAGAAAGATACAAGGCAAGGTTGGTAGCAAAAGGGTATACTCAAATCTATGGGGAGGATTATACCGAGACATTTGCTCCGGTTGCTAAGCTCCATTCCCTCAGAATCCTAATCTCGGTGGCAGTGAACTTGAAGTGGGATCTATGGCAGATGGATGTCAAGAACGCCTTCTTGCAAGGGGATTTGGAAGAGGAAGTGTATATGGATCCACCCCAAGGATATCATAAGGAAGGCAACAAAGTTTGTAGATTGAAGAAAGCAATCTATGGGCTAAAGCAATCTCCAAGGGCATGGTACCAAAGGCTAAGTGCTTGTCTTTTGGAGAAGGAGTTCATAAGATCGGAAGCTGATCATACACTTTTCACAAGGAAAAGTAAAGGAGGAGTAGTGGTGGTCTTGATCTATGTTGATGATCTAATCATCACAGGAAGTGACAAAGATGGAGTAGATCGAATCAAGGAACTCTTGAAGGTTGCTTTTGATATAAAGGATCTAGGAGAGCTTAAATACTTCCTAGGGATTGAAATGACACGGTTTGAAGATGGGATGTTCATCTCCCAAAGGAAATATGTGCTGGATCTCTTGGAAGAAACCGGGAAGTTAGGATCCAAACTGGCCAAAACTCCAATAGAAGAAGGCTACCAAGATAGTCCTGAGGGGGAGCCATTGGAGAATATTAAAAGATACCAGAGGATGGTGGGCAAGCTCATCTATCTTACTATTACAAGGCCGGATATTTGCTTTGCAGTGAACCGTGTGAGTCAACATATGCAAAAATGCAGCATTGGAACATGATTGAGAGGCTGCTAAGGTACTTAAAAAACAGCCCTGGAAAAGGCATATGGATGAAGGCTAATGGAAACACAAAGGTTCAAGGATATTGTGATGCGGATTGGGCTGGAGATAAGCAAGATAGAAAGTCCACATCCGGTTTTTGTACCTTTGTGGGAGGTAATCTAGTCACTTGGAGAAGTAAGAAGCAAAAAGTTATAGCCTTATCAAGTGCTAAAGCCGAGTATAGGGCTATGAAGGAGGTGACAAAAGAATTGATATGGTTGAGGGCATTCCTAGAAGATCTTGGGATACTTGAGGCTGAGGAGATGCTGTTGTATTGTGATAATCAAGCTGCAATACATATAGCATCCAATCCGGTATTCCATGAAAGGACCAAGCATATAGAAGTGGTTTGTCACTTTGTGAGGGGAAAGATTCAAGAAGGAATCATCAAACCCGCATTCGTAGCAAGTGGGGAACAGCTAGCGGATATCTTCACCAAGGCAACATCCTCGATCATTGGGGATCACATATATGGCAAGATCGGTCTAAAGGATATTCACCGACCAATCTTGAGGGGGAGTGTTGAAATATGTGATCTCAAGAAGAAGAATTCAAACTCAAGAAAAGGAGGGAAAAGGAAAGAATTAGTTGTGAAGGAACTAGAAGGAGAGCTAGTTTATAAGGAACTAGAAGAAAAGGAAGCTGTTGGATATCAACTAGACAAGCTAACTAAACCAAGTGAGGAAGCAAAGGAGGCATGGGCGCTGCAGGGAGAAGGTATGGGCACAGCATGGGAACAGCATGGGCGCAGCTGCACTGTTGGAGCAGCTCAACCACTCCATCATCACACCTCTTCTCTTCCTCTTCCTTAGATATTTTTTCCTTAGCTTATGCTTGTAAAGTCTATATATACTTGTGCATTGTATTGGTTGAATGAGTGTGAATAAGAAGAAAAATTCAGCAATCTCTCTCTCTCTTATTACGCCAATTCTCTTATCTTCATCCTTATCTCTCCCTAAACTTCTAAAATCAACACTCTATGAATGGCTTGTGATGCCCTTTGGATTGTTCAACGCCCCATCAACCTTCATACGGCTCATGAACCATATCCTTCGGCCCTACATCAACAAGTTTGTTATAGTTTACTTTGATGATATTTTAGTTTACTCCCAGAACATTGAGGATCATATAGGGCATTTAAGATTGGTATTGGATACACTTCGGAAAAAGGCCTATTTGCCAACTTGAAGAAGTGTGTGTTATGCGCTAACAAATTAGGTTTCCTAGGTTTTGTTGTGAATTCTCAGGGCCTCAAGGTGGATAAGGAGAAGGTCAAGGCCATATAGGAATGGCCCGTCCCAACAAACACAAGCCAAATCCAGAGCTTCCATGGATTGGCTAGCTTCTACTGCCATTTTGTAAGGGATTTCAGTTCTATTGCCGCGCCCTTGACCGCCATTCTTAAGAAGACCGAGACTTTTAAATGGAGTTCAGAACAGACTGAAGCCTTTGAAGAACTAAGGAAGAGACTAACCCAAGCCCCGCTTTTGGCCTTGCCCGATTTCAAAAGGACCATTGAGGTCAAATGTGATGCATCCGGGGTCGGCATCGGTGCCATCCTCACACAAGGAGGCCGCCCGGTAGCATACTTCAGTGTGAAGCTAGGAGGAACCACACTCAACTATCCAACTTACAACAAAGAGCTGTACGCCTTCGTTAGGGCCTTAGCAGAATGGCAACACTACCTCTTTGCCAAGGAGTTTGTCATCCATACCGATCATGAGATGCTCAAACATCTAAGGGGCCAAACCAACCTCAAAAGAAGGCATGCCAAATGGTTGGAGTATATAGAAACCTTCCCCTATAGCATCAAGTACAAGAAAGGCAAGGAAAACATCGTGGCTGACACCCTGTCAAGGCACCATACTCTGATCACCATGGTTGAAGCCAAAGTCCTTGGCCTCGGTTCCTTGTCCACTTTTGGAAGACTTTATAGAGAAAATTCAAAACCAAGCTGCTCTATTCCACCACATGTCATCCCCAAACTGATGGACAGACCGAAGTCGTCAACAGAACCTTGGGTGCGTTACTAAGGGCTGTGCTAAATCGCAATAAGCACACCTGGTTGCAATGCCTACCTTATGTGGAATTTGCTTACAACCACTCCGTCCACTCTGCGACCAAGGCATCGCCATTCGAGATTGTTTACGGGGTTAACCCCCTTACTCCGCTTGACCTATTGCCCTTGCCGGCCGAAGACAAAGATAACATGCTTGGCACAAACAAGGTCAGGTTCATCAAGGAGTTGCACCAGAAGGTCCGGGAAAACATCGAAAGGAGGACAGAGCTATATGCCAAGCAAGCTAACAAGCATCGGAGGAGAGCTTCTTATGAAGTAGGCGATTGGGTTTGGTTGCACTTCCGACCAGAACGGTTCCCCAAGCACCGGATGGACAAACTCGCCCTAAGAGGGGATGGCCCGTTCCGCATCCTTGAAAAGATCAACGACAACGCCTACCGTCTCGAACTTCCTGGTAAGTATAAATTCTCACCCTCATTCAATGTTACTGACTTAGCCCCTTTTCTTGCAGAAGATGAACCAGTTTTGAGGACAAAACCTCTAGAAGAAGGAGGAGATGATACGGACCCACGTACCGGAGAACCAGCCGCTACGGCATCAAGTCGAGATAATGCTACTCCTGGTACTGCTGACACCATCCCGCGTAACATAGACCCTGATCGTCCTGGACTGCATGGCATCATGGAACCAATTCGTCCCATCCTGACCATAGGCCGCCTACTTCATCAAGACCGGACAATTCCGTCCAATCCGGCACTATCAAGCAGACCAAGGCCAAACGATATAGGACCCTCTTCAACGCCTACTTTCAAGATGCCTTTGATCGAGGAATCTATGGACAATGGACGTTGAACCCAGACCCGCAAAGAGGCGATCAGCAGGACACAAGTGGAACTATCTTCACTGTCCTTACCATCACTTGGTAAGGACCTCATCAAGACGCCAAGAGAAGTGTACTTTTTCCCCCCATTTGGGTTTTTCCCAACGAGGTTTACCGGATGGGTTTTTAATGAGGCAAGGAGACTGTTGAGATAGATGCTTATTTAAGTGATAGAGTAATCAAGAGGAATGAACTAGTTGAAAAGGAACTAGAAAAGAAAGGAAGCGGTTGGATATCAACTAGATAAGCAAACTAGGAAGCAAGGAGGTATGGGAGAAGGTATGGGCGCAGCATGGGTGAGGTATGGGCACCATTTACTGTTGAGAAACTGTTGGAGTAGCTCAGCCACAAGTCTCCTTCTCTTCTTCTCTCTTCTCCACGCCCCTTTCTTCTTCTCCTTGTAAAGTCTATATATATCCTTGTAAATCTCTTGTAAAAGATATGAGAAAGAAAAGAAGTGAATAAGATTATTAAGACTTGCATAAACTCTCTCCATTCTTGCTATTCTTTCTCTCATTCTCCAATCATTCTTCATTCTCTCTTAACTTCAAATCTATATTTCTACATGGTATCAGAGCAAGGTTGAGCATTCCAAACACTTAACTCTCTTATAATTCTTCTAACACTCTACAAATCTTCTAATCTATAACAATACACCTTTCTAAGTTCTATTCACTCTGAGATTAATATCCTTGAGATCATAGGATCTTCAAGTTGTGAAAGAACTAGAATTGTGTATTATTACTAGAAAATGGAGACAAATAGAGTAGCAATCTCAGTCATGCTCAAAGGGAACAACTACCTTCTTTGGGCAAAAACCACTAAAACCATTCTTATAGGCCGAGGACTTTGGCGGTATGTTGAGCCAAAGGAGGAAGCGGAGGCGGTGGTGAGAAATGAGAAGGAGGAAGCTAAGGAAGAGCAAGAAGAACAGTACACTCTTTCTCTTCTTCAAAGCTCACTAGAACCATCCATCTTGACGGCCTACTCATATGCGGATACCGCTAAGGAGCTGTGGGATATACTCAAGGGAGTATATGGAAATGTGTCAAACATATCAAGGATATTTGAGGTGAAGAGGGCGCTGAATGAGCTTCAACAAGAGGAGAAGCCATTCAAGGAAATGTTTGGGGAGTATAGAAGCTTGTGGGCCGAGTTGGAGATCTTGAGGCCACAAACTATAGATCCCAAGGAGTTAGGTGAAAGGCGTGACCAAGACCAAGTGTTTGGACTTCTCTTGGCACTCAATGCATCTTACAAGAGACTTCTCTAGCGGAAGTATGTGGCTTGATACAAAGGGAGGAGGGCTCAAGAGACCTATTCCGAGCACTAAGTGAAGCTGCACATCTTGCAAAAAGGAATCTCATGTTTGAAAGAATGGTGTTGGACTGTGAGCATTGTAAGATGAAAGGGCATACCAAGGAGAAGTGTTGGACTCTCCATCCGCATTTGAGGCCTAAGCGGCTAAGGGAGAGTGGAAGTGGGGATAGGGCCTTCATGGCGGTTGCACAACCAGTTGAGGATACTGTCAAAAGATCAGTGTTTGAGGCTCTTATCAAGAGCCTAGCTAAGTTAACAGAATCTGGTAAGAGTTTCCTCAGCTCTAAAAGCGCCATAAGGAAGGGTAAAATGATTGTAGATTCCGGAGCCTCTCATCACATGATTAAGGATCAAGACTTGTTAAAAAATCTTGAGCCTTATCATGGAAATGTACAAGTAGCTAATGGAAGCTCAGTTCCGATTGAAGGGATAGGAAAGTTAGAACTTTTCAAGAAGGAAACAAAAGCTTTATACATGCCTAGTTTCTCATCTAATCTTCTATCAGTTCATAAAGCTACAAAGGATTTGGATTGTGTAGCATTGTTTGGGACTGACTTTGTTAAGTTTCAGGACCCTAAAACAAACAATGTACTCGGAGAAGGGAAGGTAGAGGATGGTGTGTATCTTTTGGAAGCAAATAAACAAGAGGATCCAATGGCTCTTGGAATGAAGGCAAATGTAGAAGTTTCTGGTAGGAAGGAGATTGGAGATAGCCCATTATGGCATGAAAGGCTAGGACACCCAAGTTCTCAAGATGGTTTTACCCAATCTCATTCAAGAAGAAGTAGTATGTGAAGCATGTGTACTAGGAAAACATTGTAGACAAGTTTTTCTTATCTCCTCCACAACTTGTGATGAAGTTTTTGGCATTGTACACTCGGATGTATGGACCGCACCATGTAATTCAAGGGATCAATATAAGTACTTTGTTTCTTTCATTGATGATTACTCAAGATACACATGGGTCACACTCTTAAACTCCAAGGACCAAGTTTATGAAGCATTCACCAACTTCATTAACTATGTTTCTACACAATTCAAAACAACAATCAAGGTCTTAAGAAGTGATAATGGAGGAGAATATGTAAGCAAGAGGTTTAAGGAGCTACTCAACAACTTTGGCATCATTCATCAAACATCTTGTGCATACACTCCACAACAAAATGGGGTAGCAGAAAGGAAAAATAGGCATCTAATGGAAGTAGCAAGGACTATCATGATTGCCAAAGGAGTACCTAAATCTCATCGGGGAGATGCGGTAATGACTTCAAACTATTTGATTAACCGGCTTCCAACAAAGAACTTGGAAGATAGATCACCGTTTGAAGTGTTGTACAAAAAGAAACCAAGCTTACATCACCTTAAGGCGTTTGGATGTAAGTGTTTCATGTTTTTACCAGAAGGACAAAGAAACAAGCTTGAACTTAGAAGCATGAAAAATGTTTTCATTGGATACTCACCAACTCAAAAGGGCTACAAGGTCTACAATCCGGAGACAAGAAGGGTATATGTGTCTAGAGAGGTAAAGTTCAATGAAAAAGAAAGCTTTTATGGAGCCAAGAATCATGATACTCTTGAAGGTATAGTCTCATCATCTATGGATTTGATGCTATTCAATGAAGCGCCAATAACAAGGGATGAAATACAAGGAGACAATGCACCATCTGAGAGCATCATGGAACATGGAGATGCAGATGATACACATATGGAACCAGATCAGGATTCAGCTGAAGAAGAAGCGGATGTTGAGGAAGGAGAATCTGAGCCAATCATACCTCTAAGAAGAAGTACAAGACAGAGGCGACAACGTGTTTTCTATGGCTACAACAATTCTGCTATGCTCCAAGGAGAGTCTAGTATGAGTAATCTTCCTTGTGTGATAGGAGAGTGTCCTGAGCGTACGGTGAGCTTAGATCTCGATCCTATTGGCGACAGCACTCTCATATCACAAAGAGGAGATCACACTCAAACTAGTATTATCACATATCCCATTGAGCATTTCTGTTCCTTGGCGACATTACCCATGGAGCATGAAGTGTTTCTCACAAAAATCAGCAAGGAATACATTCCAAGCTCATATGAAGAAGCATGTGAGAGTGAAGTATGGGTGAAAGCCATGGAAGAGGAAATGAAGTCCATGGAAAGGAATAATACTTGGTACCTAACCGACTTACCAAAGGATAAGAAGTCGGTTGGGAGTAGATGGGTGTATACGATCAAATACACAAGTGATGGGAAGATAGAAAGGTACAAGGCAAGGTTGGTAGCAAAAGGGTATACTCAAGTTTATGGGGAGGACTATACCGAGACATTTGCTCCGGTTGCTAAGCTTCATTCCATAAGAATACTAATCTCAGTGGCAGTAAACTTAAAATGGGATCTATGGCAGATGGATGTCAAGAACGCATTCTTGCAAGGAGACTTGGAAGAAGAGGTGTATATGGATCCACCCCAAGGATATCATAAGGAAGGCAACAAAGTTTGCAGATTGAAGAAAGCAATTTATGGGCTGAAGCAATCCCCAAGAGCATGGTACCAAAGGCTAAGCGCTTGTCTGTTGGAGAGAGAGTTCATAAGATCTGAAGCTGATCACACATTGTTCACAAGACAAAGTGAAGGAGGAACGGTTGTGGTATTAATATATGTGGATGATCTAATCATCACAGGAAGTGACAAAGATGGAGTAGATCAAACCAAGAAGATCTTGAAGGCCGATTTTGATATAAAAGACTTGGGGGAACTTAAGTACTTCCTAGGAATTGAGATGACATGGTTTGAAGATGGAATGTTCATCTGTCAAAGGAAATATGTGCTTGATCTCTTAGAAGAAACTGGGAAGCTAGGATCCAAACCGGCTAAAACTCTAATAGAAGAAGGCTATCAAGATAGTCCTGAGGGGGAGCCTTTGGAGAACATTAAGAGATATCAAAGGATGGTGGGCAAGCTCATCTATCTTACTATCACTAGGCCGGACATTTGCTTTGCAGTAAACCGTGTGAGCCAACATATGCAAAAGCCAACCACGCAGCATTGGAACATGACTGAAAGGCTGCTAAGATATCTGAAAACAATCCCGGAAAAGGCATATGGATGAAGGCTAATGGAAACACAAAGGTTCAAGGATATTGCGATGCAGATTGGGCTGGAGATAAGAAGGATAGAAAGTCCACATCCGGTTTTTGTACCTATGTAGGAGGCAATCTAGTGACTTGGAGAAGTAAAAAGCAGAAGGTTATAGCCTTGTCTAGTGCTGAAGCCGAGTATAGAGTTATGAAGGAAGTGACGAAAGAACTTATTTGGGTAAAGGCATTCTTAGGGGATCTTGGAATACATGAAACTGAGGAAATGTTGCTATATTGTGATAATCAAGCTGCAATACATATAGCATCCAATCCGGTATTCCATGAAAGGACCAAACATATAGAGGTGGATTGTCACTTTGTGAGGGGAAAGATTCAAGAAGGAATCATTAAACCTGCCTTTGTAACAAGTGAGAACCAACTAGCTGATATCTTCACCAAAGCAACCTCATCTGTCACTTGTGATCGCATCCATAGCAAGATCGGTCTAAAGGATCTTCACCGACCAATCTTGAGGGGGAGTGTTGAGATAGATGCTTATTTAAGTGATAGAGTAATCAAGAGGAATGAACTAGTTGAAAAGGAACTAGAAAAGAAAGGAAGCGGTTGGATATCAACTAGATAAGCAAACTAGGAAGCAAGGAGGTATGGGAGAAGGTATGGGCGCAGCATGTGTGAGGTATGGGCACCATTTACTGTTGAGAAACTGTTATAGTAGCTCAGCCACAAGTCTCCTTCTCTTCTTCTCTCTTCTCCACGCCCCTTTCTTCTTCTCCTTGTAAAGTCTATATATATTCTTGTAAATCTCTTGTAAAAGATATGAGAAAGAAAAAGAAGTGAATAAGATTATTAAGACTTGCATAAACTCTCTCCATTCTTGCTATTCTTTCTCTCATTCTCCAATCATTCTTCATTCTCTCTTAACTTCAAATCTATATTTCTACAGAGACTTGGTGCATCATTGCCGGATTGGTTGGACTTAAACAAAATGACAGTGATCCTATCCAATAAAGGCCCAACACATTTACCTTCCTTTCCATTTTATTTAACTCGCTTTAGTTGTTCTTTCCTTTAGCCCAAATTGCGCGTGTTATCTAGCATTAGGCCTTGTCTTTTTGTGAACCCTTTAACCTACATTGGCAGCCTATTTAAATAGCTGAACCCCCGCTTGTAATGCAGATTATCTTTGATTATTGAATGCATTGTTGCTTATCGTTCCTTTCTTAGTTCTTCAAGTAGTTGCTGTTGAACGAACCACCGAGTGAGCTCTTCCGAGTTGTTGCTAGGAACTCTCTCCCCGGTGCTGAATCGTGAGGCATTTCCCTTGCTTTTCAACCCCTTACTATCTTTTTACTTCTTTAGTTGCTTCTAGGTCGAGTCAATCATTAGAAATAGCTTAAGCTTGTGAACGAACCTCCTTTGAGCTCTTCTTGAGTCGTGACACGGAACTTGCCCAAGGAGTTGTATCGTGAGGCTTCACTTCCTTACTTACAACCTTTACCTTCCTTTTTCCCTCTTGGTAACCTTAGGGTCAAGTCAATCCCCTTAGTTTAACTTCTCATCCGCTTAACACTTGCTATTGCACCTCACCAACCGTACCGATCTCCTTGCGGGTCAAACCGCTTATTTGAAGTGTATCAGACCTTGATGGCTTAGTTCTTGGATGGGATGCAAGACCGTATCGTCCGCAAGGTTGAGAGGCAATCCTACCGAGGGTTTGAAGAGCTATTGCATCTCGCCAGCCAAGTGGAATATCAAATCTGCGGGAAGGCAGCTACCACTTAAAGAGGCCGGTCCCACCAAACCAGAACTGGTCCACCAACCATACGTGATCACCATCCGGAGCTCGACCTAATGATGGCCCCAAGGCCATCGCAGTAGAAACCCGTTTCAAGCCTAGACAGCCCAAAATGCCTAAACCCAACCGTCCTGACCCGAGACGAGAAGCCAATATCGGAAGGAGCCGAGATGTGATCTACTACAAGTGCCAAGGACGAGGGCACTACTCCTAGGATTTTCCTAACAACCAGGCAATGATCATCACTGCCGCAAGCGACTATGAGTCCCAGGACGAGGAGCCTACCAAGGAGAACGATCCAGAATCCCTCCAAACGAATAAAGAGTGAGACAACATTTTCCACACTCGCTGAACCATCAATGGCAAGGTTTGCGGTTTAATCATCGATGGTGGGTTTTGTACCAATGTGGCAAGTATCCACCTCATCACAAAACTCTCTCTCCCTACTACTAAGCATCCTCATCCCTATAAATTGGGTTGGCTGAATAACAAAACTGTCATTCCTGTTACCAAACAAGTAGAACTAGCCTTTAGCATAGGACAGTACCGGGACTCGGTCCAATGCGATATCGTCCCAATGCAAGCTAGACAAGTCCTCTTAGGACATCCATGGCAGTTTGATAAGGATGCCACCCAAAATGGCCCAATCCAATTTCTATTATTTCATACATGACTCTGAACGCATCAACCTAGCTCCTTTATCACTTGTTCAAGTGCATGAATTACAATCTCGATTGACTAAGGACACTTCTTCCTGACCTAACTTCCTTATTTCTATCTGTGACGCTAGTAAAACCATCGACAATGAGTGCCAAGTTGTATTAATGGTTTATAAAGATGTGTTAAGTGCAGATACCACAAAAGACCCGGTCCCAGAGGAGCTTCAGAGGGTCCTGCAAAAGTATGCATCCATTTTCCCTTAGGAGATTCCGCACAGTTTACCCCCTCTCTGAGGCATTGAGCATCGTATCACTGTCCGCCTTTCATTACCATCAATCCTTTCCATCGTATCACTGTTTGCCTTCACCTCTATCCATACCGCTTTAGTACCCGCACCGAGGAACCTTGACCTGCATTGGTATTTGCGCATCGAGGTTACCTTACCGCTTGACAGATCTCTTGATACATTCCTTAACCTCATTAGCAACTGATCATCGAGAGATCTGTACTGCCCAGTGACTGGTTATCGAGAGAGGGTCCTTACCGCATCAGAGACTAGCTACCGAGGAATCCTAACCGCATACTAGCTACCATGGGATCCTGACCGCATCGTGAACCGACTACTGAGATAACCTGACCGCAACTAGGCCCGTACCTTAACCCCCGCAGGCTACGCAACCGTACCATATCCAGACTTCGGCTATCTGTCCAGGGCCCGACTGGACTGGTAGTGGAGTTTACCGTTCCGGGAGGGTTTGATGGGGGATTGTTGGAACTTAGTTTTAGACAAATGACTATTATAAAAATTAATGTTAGTTTGAGTAAAAAATGGAGGTTTCTAAGTGGATATCTTGCATAAATTATAAAGATAAAAGCATGAGAAGTTTGACTAAGAGTCAAACAAATCAAGTCAAAGATTGACTGGTTTCTATCTTAATGCTTATAATTTATGTCATTGAATTAAATGCATATTTAGCCATAATAGCTAATATAATAACTACTAGTAAAGCCATAATGACTGAGATTATAATAGCAGATCAGGTCATAATGGCTGATATTACAACTGTTCTTCTTTGGGTGGCTATAAAAGCATCACTCTTCTTTTCATTTTTTAATCAACAAGTTCTAAAAAGGTTGTGTTGGTCACACAAAAACCCATCAATCCCTTCACTCTCTTTTTCTCTTCTCAGATATGGTTTTTTACTTTGAGAGTATAACACATAAAAGCATTCATTACATTCTATTATTGGGTTGTGTAAAACAGAATAGTTGCAGTTGTGTCTTGGAATTCGGAAAATCATCAAACCGTCATACTACGGGGCATTTTCAGAATTAAGGAAAGAATATCTCGCCTCGGCAAATCTTTTTCATAACTCCTGTATTGGTATCATTTTATATATTATTAAGTTTACAATTCATTCAAGTACCCTATTATAGAAATAACATTCATTCAGAGCCTATGTTCTGATACCAGATTATATAGGAAAATAATGATGGTGAATCAACTAACTGGCCGTACAGATCTCTCTAGATGAATCGGTGATAACGTGAGAGTGAACAAGAACTGGGAGAAGATGAGAAATCCGGTGGAGTCAAAGGATTGAATCCATAAAAATTTTCAAAAGACTTAGTAGCTGAATTTCGAGATATATATATAAACAAAAAAACCTAGCAGTCACCAATTATATCTCGCTGCTGTGTCTTCTTCTCCCAAGTGTATCATCGTTGCTTTTATCCGGTTTCAAGCGTCATCACAAGTAATCACGGTAAGGATTCCTCTTCTGTTTGTTGTTCAATGTTATTGTGAGTTGATGAAACAACGTTGTCGGGCAGTGGATGGCGTTTAACGGCGAGGAGTCATGGTTGTGGTGAGTGGTAGTGAAACAGTGACGTGTAGGTTTAAAGTTGATGGCATTGTTTTGGTGTCGTTGTTTGGTGTGCCCAGGTGGAGAACATGAATTTTATGGTGTTGTTTAGTGCTGGTGGGATTGATAACTTGCGTTGTTGATGGTGTGTTGTTGTCAGTGTTGTAGTCGTCGAGATGATCTGTGTTGTCAATGGGTTTATGACGCTGTCGTGGGGTGATCATTGTTCTCACGGGTTCTTGATGTTTACGTGGATTAAGTTATGGTGGCTGATCTGCGAGGATTAGAGCGTCCTTATTATGGTTGTCGATGGTTTAGTTCCATGTAGTTGCATGACTCGATGAAGAAGACAATGCCAATTTAAGTTTGATTTTAGTTAATTTTTTTATTATTATTCATATTAGTATTTTATTATTTTTTAGGCGGTGTTCGGGAAATTTAGGGTGTTTTCATCTCGGGGAGTTCTAGGAAATTGTAGAATTTGGTAATGAAAATTCCTACGTTTGGCTAAGGTGACTGCATCCTGGTCGGCCTGACTTCAATGTGTTCTTGGTCTAATTTTTGTGTCAGGATTTTTTTTTTATGCTTGTGTGTTTAGTGAGTTTTTGGGTTTTGAGTTACTATTAAATTTCAGAAATTTATTGAAATTATTGCAGTAATTAAATCAAAGTTTTACTTATTTTTATGTAATTTTCTGGCTTAAAATATTTGTTTATTAATTATTATTTGACTGAGTTTAATTAATTTTATTTGGAAGTAGAAATGAATAATTAAATTGCTGAAAATAATTAGTAATTTATTTTAATTGTTGAAATTTGTTATTTGTTGTATTGTTTTTCCAAGAATAGAAATTAGGGTTGATTACCATATTGACTCTACTTTATAAATTTATTACTAAATGATCATAACTTTTTTAATTACTAGTTTGGTTTTTAGACATTTAAAACCCAAAAGTACCTTGAAAATGTCTTGTCAGGAAAAAAAATTATGAAACTGCCATTACTAAATTAATTCCACTAAATTGATATTTATGAAAATACCACTCCGTCCTATGTTACCGCAGAGTTATTATTTTTGCAGAGTTATTTTCTATCACCACAGAGTTATTTGAATTTGCTCGTTATTACAAAGTTGTTAAAGTAAATGCAGAGTTTTTTAAGTAAATGCAGAGTTATTTTTAACCGTAGAGTTATTTTTAGTTACTGCCAAGTTATTTGAATTTACTCGTTACCGTAGAGTTATAAAAGTGGCCTTAGATATATTTTTTATGGTAGAGTTATTTTCAGTTACTGTCAAATTATTTGAATGTACTCATTACATCATAGTTATTACAGTGGCCGCAGAGATATTTTATTTGGCAAAGTTATTTTCAGTTACCGCTAAGTTGTTTAAATTACCTCATTACCGCAGAGTTATTATTGTGAACGCAGAGATATTTTCTTTGGCAGAGTTATTTTCAGTTAATGCCAAGTTTTTTGAATTACCTCGTGGCAGATGGCAGAGTTATTTTTCTTTATTACAGACTTATGTGAATTAACTCATTACTACAGAGTTGTTAGCGTCATGACAGAGTTGTTAATGTCATGACAGAGTTATTTCAAATTCACCGAGTTATTTCCTTTCACTGCAAAGTTATGTGAATTTGCATGTTACCGCAAACTTTTTTATGTGGCAGCATAGTTATTTCAGCCGCAAAGTTATTTCCCTTTATCGCAGAGTTATTAAATTACCGCATTACCACATACTTGTTAATTTGGTAGGAGAGTTCTTTTTAGCTGGAGAGTCATTTGTTTACACCGCAAAGATTTGGATATTTGCAAGTTATCGGAGAGTTGTTTTAATTGACTTGTCGTAGAGTTTTTTCAATGGAGTGGACACATACTTGTTTTGAAAACATTACCGTAGACTTATATTAGAGAGAAAGGTATTTAGAGAGAGAAAGTTTTGAAAGAGAATTTTGAGTGTTAGTGAGAGAGAGCTAAGAGATAGTTTAGAGAGAGAGAAATTGGAGAGAGAGAGTTTACTGAGAGAAAAGAGTAATTGAGAGAAATATAGAGTTATTGAGAGAGAGAAAGAGAAAGTTTAGAGAGGGAGAGTTAAAAAAAGAGAAAGAGAAAATTTATAGAGAGAGTTTAAAGAGAGAAATAGAAAGATTTTGAGAGAGAAATTTTAGAGAGATAAAGTTTAGAGAGAAAAACTTAGAGAGAGAAATTTAGAGAGAGAGAGTATAGACAGAGAGAGAGATATTTTAGAGAATTATTTAGAGGGAGAGTTAAGAGAGAGAGAGTTTAGAGAGAATATGTTTAGAGAGAGAGTTTAGAGTGAGAATTTATTGAGAGTGATTTTAAAGAGAGTATGTTTAGAGAGAGAGTTTATAATATATATTTTTAATTTTGATTTTAGTTTTTTTTTAAATTTAAAATTTTTTTAATTAAATTATTTATATATATATATATATATGTATATATTAATTTGTAATGACATTTCGTATATAATCTTAGAAGTTAGACATTTTAAGTCTTTTACTCTCTTGAGTTGAGACATTTCTAAATTGTGGGTTATTCTAGTAAATGAGACATAAGTAAGGTTAATCTGTGTAAATTTCACTATAAATTATGTCGGGAAAACTTTTGTACATCCATGTCCATAATTGACACAGTAAACGGGTTGATCACCTCCTTATTATTTATTAAATACTGAATGCATCTTTTTGTAATTGCTTAGGTAACGGAAAAAAAAGAGTCTTAGCTGGAGCTCGTGGAACTGCGGTTGCAGGTTAAAATGACGTGCCAGGAGGATTTTATTTATTTATTTCAGATTTTTTTTTATTGTTAAATTGCAGTGAACTGTTAGGTTGCTAGTTTTTAATGTTTAAATTTGATGTTTATTAAATCGTGAATGTTGAGTTGGTGGTTTTAATTTAATTAATTTACAATTCTAGGTGTTTTTATTATTAATGGGAATAGTAAAAAAAAATCGGTTCGGGGGCATCTCAATTTGGTATCAAGCAGAGTTGTTTCTATGGCTGTTAGATTTCCTGTTGTGTTATATGATTATTTTATGGAGTGTCGGGGTACGTCATCTTGCTTGCCGATAATGGCTCCACGGTTGACTTCCACTCTATCAGATGCCCTAAAGAGTATCGCTTTGACTTGGCGGTTCATTTTTGAAGGGTGATGCCCACACTTGGTGGGATGGTGTGTTATCACAGAGGGGTAATGTGGTCTTCACTTGGAACAAGTTCCGCGAGGAATTCGACCTCAAATATTTTCTGCAGGAGGCTTTGGATAAGACGGAGGGCGACTTCTTAGATTTGTCAGTGGGATCCAGGAGCTGTCTGGTGATCATTCTGGAGTGGTGAGGGTTGCTGGGGGTTGCATGCTCAGGACAAATGGTTTTCCTAAGGACATCGACATTCTTATTGTGGGAGAGTTAATGCTGGCCGACTTGATTGTATGTCCAGTGGTGTTGTATGACGTTTTTGGGCATCGACTGGATTGGAAAGTTCAGAGCCCATCTCGATTGTCATAAGACAGAACAGTTTTGAGCGAGCGGGTAAGAAGCTCTTTTATCATGGAGTAAGACCAGTTTCTTGGAGCATAGTAGCTTCCGCTATCCAGGCTGAGAGGTTGACTCAGCAGGGTTGTGAAGCCTACCTGACAACTATATCGATGTTGGGTGAGGCTGGGGAATCTACTTTGTAAGACACTTGGTTGTTCGGGAATTTGAGGATGTATTCTAGCCATTGAGAGGGTTACCATCATCAAGATTTGATTTTTTACCATAGAGTTGGAACCGGGGACGACACCTTTGTCTAAGGCTCCTTACAGAATGGCTCCAGCAGAGTTAGCGAAGTTAAAGAAACAGTTAGAAGAGCTATTGGTAAAGGGGTTTATTAGAACGAGTAGTTCACCATGGGGAGCACTTGTTTTTTTTGTTAAGAAGAAAGACGAGAGTTTTTGGTTATGCATTGATGACCTAGGGCTTAACCATGTTACTGTGAAGAACAAGTATCCTTTGCCAAGGATTGATGAGTTGTTGGACCAGTTGAGAGGGGCTACATGGTTCTCAAAGATAGACTTGGCATCGGGATGCCATCAGATTCTGATAGATGAGGTGAATATCCAGAAAACGGTTTTCAGGACAAGGTACGGGCACTACGAGTTTGTGGTGATGCCGTTTGGGTTGACTAATGCGCCAGCTGCATCTATGAGGTTGATGAACGGAGTCCTTCAGGAGTATCTGGATGAGTTTTCATTATCTTCATCGATGACATCCTGGTGTATTTTAAGGGTCCCGAAGAGCATGCAGAGCATTTGAGGAGAGCCATCAAAAAGAAGATATATCAGTGTGGTTGGGAAGCTGCATGGGGTACCAGTGAACATAATGTTGGATAGTGATCCCAAGTTCTCGTCGCTGTTTTGGAGTGCTTTTTAGAAAGAGATAGGCACTAAGGTACACATGACTATAGCTTATCATCCACATACCGATGTTCAGTCTGAGAGCATTATTCAAACTTTGGAGGATTTGTTGAGGATGTGTGCTGGATTGGGGTGGCCGCTGATTTGATCACTTAAGTTTAGAAGAGTTCGCATACAATAATAGCTACAAGGGTAGCTTCAGAATGTCACCATTTGAGACTTTCTATGGTAGGCCATTTAGGACACCACTGTGTTGGACTCAATTGGGGGAGATAAGTTTGCTAGGAGCTAATTTCGTGCAAGAGACTACAGAGAAAATCCATGTAGGTAAGCTGAATATTAAAGAAGCACAAGATAGGCAGAAAAGCTACGTTTATAAGTGTAGAAAAGAGTTGGAATTTGTAGTTGGAGATATAGTCTACTTGAAATGGCCATGCTAAGAGGACTGAACATGTCTATTTCCGAGACTAAGCTGAGTCCTTGGTATTTGGGTCCTGTTAGAGTTTTAGAGCGGATTGGAGTTTTAGAGCGGATTGGATCAGTTGCTTATAGGCTGGAGTTACCAGATGCGATGTGAGCCTTTCATAAGGTATTCCACATATCGATGCTCAAGAAATGTCTGCATAAGAAGTAACAGGTGATGGCTGAGATTCCATCTGATATTTTGCCGAGTATGGTTGTAGAGGTGAGGTCTTTGGAGATTTTAGGCGCAGGGCAGGATGATCAGGCGGAAAAGATCCAGAGATGAAAATCTTGTGGGATTGCAATATGGCTGAGGATGAAACTTGGAAACCTGAAGCTAAGATGAGGCGGAAGTTTTCCAAGTTGTTTGGCAAGCTGGTAACTTAGCTGGAGTATTAGAGTTTTTGTTAGCAGGGTTGTTATCATTTTTCTTTCCGTTTAAGTTGTACTCGTTTTATTGTTGGAAATTTAACGGTGTACTTACTTTTTTTATTCAATAATAAGAAAGTTTTATTGAATATATTGACCACATTGTCGTTATTTATACTTTGTTTGGCTGTGGGGATCATGCCGTGTTGACCCTAATACTTGGTTTAGCTGATTAGAACATTTCCTAATGCTGTTTGATGAGTCACCAGGCTGTGGAGTCTCATTGTTGTGTGGTGTTTATCAGTCGGGTTTCTGTGTGATTCCTGATGCTGTTTCGGTAAGCCACTTAAGATCTTAGGATATTGCTGGACTTAGATGATCAGGTAACATTGGACTCCGAGGTGTGTAATAATTTTTACTGTGCTGAGCTGATCTAGAGATCCAGTAGGCGTATTTTTAATCAAACCAAGTGAGGTCGTGTGGTGTCAAATTTCAAGGGATATACGAATTGAGTATATAGAAGGTTGTGGTGCGGATAGCCAAAAGGCTATACCATGGAGTGTTAATAGAAATAGATTCATGCAGTGATAAAAATGGCCGAAGAGTTATGTTGTGCGGTATTTTGCCGTATTTATTAGATTCGGGGATGAATCTATATTAGCGGGAGAAAATTGTAATATCTGTCTTCAAGAAAAATAATAGTCGAATTTATTTATTTATTGAAATAATTTGGATTAATGAGTTCTGATTCCTTAGATTTTATTTAAGTCAAATAAAAATACGGGGTGTTAGGAAGGAGTATCAAAAAGGTTGGGGTTATTTTTGTTAAATCAGAAAGTTAAACTGGCTTAAATTGATAAGATCATAAGTTAAGGAGTTTCATTGAAAATATATGGATGTTGGGGGTTTAGTAGCAATATATGTGTATATATATATATATATATAAACGGAAAACATCTAGCAATCACCAATTATATCTCGCCGCTGCGTCTTCTTCTCCTAAGTGTATCATCGTTGCTTTCATCACGGTTCAAGCGTCATGACAAGTCATCACTGTAAGGATCCCTTTTTTTGTTGTTTAATGTTATTGCGACTTGATGAATCAACGTTGTCGTGTGGTGGATGGCATCTAACGACGAGGAGTCACGGTAGTGGTGAGTGGTAGTGAGACGGTGACATAAAGGTTTAAAGTTGATGGCATTGTTTGTTGTCGTTGTTTGGTGTGCCCAAGATGGAGAACGTGAAGTTTATGGTGTTGTTTAGTGGTGGTGGGGTTGATGGCTTGCGTTGTTGATGGTGTGTCATTGTCGATGTTGTCAATGGATTTGTAATGCTGTCGTGGGGTGATTGGTGTTGTCAACGGGTTCATGACGTTTAGGTGGGCTAAGTTATGGTGGCTGATCCGCGAGGATTGGAGCCTCCTTATGGCTGTCGATGGTGTAGCTCCATATAGTTGCTTGACTCGACAAAGAAGACCATGCCCATTTTTGTTTGATTTTAGTTAATTAAGTTAATAATTTTATTCTTATTTATATTAGTATTTTATTATTTTAAGTGGTATTTGGGAAATTTAGGATGTTTTCATTCCGGGAAGTTCTACCAAATAGGAGATAGGAGAATTTATCGTGATAATTTATACGTTTGGTTAGGATGATTGTAGTACCATGGTCGGACTGAACTTACATGCGTTCTTGGTCTAATTTTGTTTTAGGATTTTTTTCGTGCTTCTGTGTTTAGTGAGTTTTGGGTTTTGAGTTACTATTAAATATTGGAAAAATTACTGAAATTATTTCAGGAAATAATCATAGTTTTCCTTATTTTATGTAAATTTTCTGGCTCAAAATATTTTTTTTATTAATTATTGTTTGGGTGAATTTAATTTATTTTATTTAGGAGTAGAAAATAATTACTAAATTGCTTAAAATAATTAGTAATTTATCTTATTTATTGTTGATATTTATATGTTGATTTTTTGGTAGTTGTTGTATTGTTTTCCGAGCAAAGAAATTATGTCATGAAATGTTTTGTAGATTTATATCCATAATTGACCCAGTAGACTGGTTGATCGCTTTCTCAGTATTTATTAAATACTGAATGCGTTATTTCATAATGTCACAAGTAATGAAAAAGAAAATGAGTCTTACCCGGAGATCGTGGAACTGCGACTGCATGTAAAGATGACATTGTAGGAGGGTTTTATTTATTTATTTCGTATTTTTGTTTATTGTTAAATTACAGTGAACGTTAGGTTGCTAGTTTCTATTTTGAATTTGATGTTTACTACATCGTAAATTACAGTGAATGTTTACTACCTAGTGAGTCGATGATTCACTAAGGCAAGGATCTATCCCATATCTATCCAAAGAACCATTCGGCCGCTTCAAAGAAGACATTCAAACGGTCCTTTTCATCATCAACTCGGCCATATGGTTTCTTCTATCCTTCTGTCTATCATTCCAGCCTACCAATGAGAAAGTTGAATTTTGGGCGTGACCGAGATCGTGTCATTTGGTATCAGAGCAAGCTTTTTCGATTTGGTAGTAAGTTGTTCATCTTCTTGTTCTTTCATCTTCTTGATCTTTCATCTTCTATCTTTTCATTTCCAACTCCTCATCTTCTTGGCCGAGATTCTCATCTCGCCAATTCTGTTCTTCGATTCTTTCTATACTATTTCTTCTAAAGATCCATTGGATCTCATTCAAAAAAAAAAAGTCACCAAAAAACATACTACATATCATTGGATTCGGGGTTGTTGTTATATTTCTCATCAAATTTGACTTGATTTGTTTGATAAGAACTCTGTGAGAAAATCTTTAACAGAAGTATTTGAGAGAAACACTTGAGAGAAACACTTGAGAGAAACACTTGAGAGGAAACATTTGAGAGGAAAACACTTGAGAGAAACACTAGTGAGAGCTTATTCTTCTAACTGTTTGTTAAATTTTGCAGGGAAGATGTCTCATAGTGAAGCTGGGAGTGAAAATACCAACCGCCCAAGAAGAGCCAGACAACCAAACATGGACGTACAAACTCTCATGGAAAAGATGAGTCGGCTCTTAAGGCAGGAACTGGACCCTGTCCATGAGAGAATGGACACAATTCAGCAATCGGTGAACCAAGTACTTCCCCAACGTCCTGCTGAAAGGAGAAGAAGGGTGCAAATACCAATAGATGAAGATGAAGGGCCAGATTATGACAGCCGTTGAAGCCAAACTTCTAATGGACGACCAAGACGTGCAAGAGAAGTAAGGGAACGCCATGAAGATAATCTTAATGGTCTTAAGTTGAAAATACCACCATTTTATGGAAAGAATGATCCAGACACCTACTTGGTGTGGGAGAAGAAGATAGAACTTGTCTTCGATTGTCAGCCTTACACTGAACGGAAGAAGATTCAAGTGGCAGCACCGAGTTCTATGAGTATGCAATCAATTGGTGGGATCAACTTGTTACCAATAGGAGACACAACCAAGAACCGCATGTAGAGACTTGGGAGATGATGAAGAACCTAATGAGCAAGCGGTTTGTTCCAAGTCACTATCACCGGAAGTTGCACCAGAGGCTTAGGAGGTTAAGCCAAGGCAGTAAGAGTGTGGAGGATTATTACCAAGAGATGGAATTTCTCATGATCAAAGCCGACATAGATGAGGATCATGAGGCAACAATGGCAAGATTTCTAAGTGGTTTAGCGAGAGACATTCAAGACAGGATGGAGCTTCAAACTTATGGAGACTTAGAAGAGATGCTTCACAAGGCTATACTTGTGGAACAGCAGATCAAAAGAAGGAGTCCTTCTAAGAATTCCTTTGGAGCCGGAACAAACTATTCTAGATCAAGCTACAAACCGGAGGACAAGACCATTGTCAAACCAAAGACTGATTCCAAACCTTACACCACAACTCAAGATGCCAAGGTAAAAGCTGTAGCTACTTCTTCTAAAAACCGTGATGTTAGATGCTTCAAGTGTCAAGGAAGAGGACACTATGCCAACGAATGTATCAAAAAGAGAACCATGATCCTTTTGGATAATGGTGATATAGAAACCGATGAAGAAGAAGAAGTTGAAAGAGAAGAGAGCTCTGATGCTGAGGAGATTGAGTTACCAGCAACAGGAGAGCTATTAGTCACAAGGCAATCACTAAACATTCAAGCCAAGGATACGGATCAGGAGCAACGAGAAAACTTGTTTCACACTAGATGTCTGGTACAAGGCAAAGTTTGCAGCCTTATCATCGACGGAGGAAGCTGTATCAATGTGGCAAGTGAAACCATGGTGAAGAAGTTAAGTTTAGAAGAGAAGAAACATCCCAAGCCCTACAAGCTTCAATGGCTGAATGATGAAGGAGAGATGATCGTGCATAGCCAGGTATTGGTTCCTTTAACCATAGGCAAGTATCAGGACAAGATATTGTGTGACGTTCTACCAATGGAGGCCGGTCACATTCTACTTGGAAGGCCGTGGCAATTTGATAAGAAGGTTATCCATGACGGGTTAAACAATCGGTATTCCTTTGTACACAATGGCCGAAAGACCATTCTTGCTCCATTGACGCCACCAGAAGTTTATCAAGATCAACTATGGCTAAAACAAAAAGACAAAGAGAGAGAATCCCTAAACACTTCACCACCAAACAAAGAAGAGAGTTTGAGAAAAACCAAGAAAAAGACCTTTCAGAGCAAACCCGAGAGACAACCAAACTTCCTTGTGAGATATAGTGTTGTTAAGAGAGCCATGTTCTCTAAACAAACCATTCTCTTGTTTGTTTACAAAGAGGTTTTGGTAAACCTTACTAACTCAGTGCCGGAAGTTCCAAGCAACATTTATTTTCTTTTCCAGGAGTTGGAGGATGTCTTTCCGGAGGAGAATCCCAAGGGATTACCACCTATCCGTGGGATTGAACATCAAATTGATTTTGTGCCTAGAGCTTCACTTCCGAACCGTCCAGCGTACAGAACCAATCTTGTGGAGACTAAGGAGCTTCAAAAACCAAATAGATTACTGTTAGACTTTGATGATATTGAAGCTGCTAGGGAGATCAACCTTTGTGAGCTAGGAGAAAGATCACTTCTGAGTTGCTACAAAAACACGGCGACATCAATCCTTGAAGAGTATGGACTTATAAGTTTTTGACTCCATTTCTATAAATTTTTTTCTTGAAAACAGGTTCCAGAAGTTGCTTAATTCTTGTGGAGATATGCTTGCGGAGCCATCCTTTGTTGTACCAAAAATGAACTTTGAATGGAACTATGCAACCGAGAATATGGAACAAAACACCTCTGAGATGCCCAAACCCTTTGACAAAAAGAAAGAGTTCGCTTTCCATCAACCAGTCAAGCTTCAGTCCTTGACCTATTCATCAAGATTAAAGGAGACCATTCCTCTTGGTAGGTCATCTGTGATGGATAAATCTGTCCTTTGCCATACGAGAGGGAAGGAAGAAGGATCCGCATTTGAGCAAAATGGATTTTATGTGAACAAGGGAAGACAAGAAAAAGTCTTTGAAGAAGGTGACCAAGTGTGGATTCAATTAAGAAAGGAAAGGTTCCCAGAAGGAAGAAAGTCCAAGCTAATGCCAAGAATCGATGGACCTTTCAAGATCATCAGAAAGATCAACAACAATGCCTACCAGTTGGACTTGCAAGGTAAGTATGATATAAGCAACAGTTTCAATATTACTGACTTGGTTCCTTTCATTGCAGATCATCCAGATTTGAGGACAAATATTTTTCAAGAGGGAGGGGATGATATTAGCATGGAAACGCCAACACTTGGAGGAAAAGAAGAAGGAACCATGGCCATTCCCAAAGGTCCTATGACCCGGGCAAGATCAAGAAAACTTCAAGAAGCTGTAGGAAATATCTTAAGGATCAAATGGAAGCATGAAGAAGCTAAGGAAAAACAACACCAAACATGCTCACGTCCATTCAAGTCGCTCTAAGTTAAATCATCTTCAAAATAACTTGAGTGTGCTCTTTTTCCCTTAAGCTCGGTTTTATCCCAATGGGTTTTCCGGCTAAGGTTTTTAATGAGGCCTTAAGTTCACTTATATCTCTTTGATGATTAGCTTAGGAGCTTCTTTGATGCCTTGGACGATTTCATGAAGCTATGGACCGACTCAAGCATCAACTTTATGATATAACTTAGATTATGGTTTTATTTCATCTTTTCTATTTCGCAAACTCTTTTATTTTCTTGTCTAGTCGACTTCTAGTCTTTGTTCAAAGTCTTAGGTGATTGTTTAGAGTCCCAAGAAGTAGTAATCACGAGGCACTTGAGTCTGTTCAAGTCACCTCTCTTTATAAGTCGATTTTATGCCTCACTCGGCAATCATCAACTTTTTAATCAACTTCTTTTCAGAGAAAATTCTCTAAGTTCTTTTAGAACATTTCCGATTGTTTGGTGTGTCATATCCAACAATCAACCTCGGTTTTCTGGTGTATCATATCCAGAAAATCAACCTTTGTCCTCCCCGAGTGTGTCATATCTTGGAGAGACATTGTTGAGTGTTTACTAGGTGTGTAATATCCGAAATAAACCTCAAGGAGTATCAAGGAGCCTTCCGCAACTTCTTGTGTCCCGCATCAATCCATCACCTTGTCCAGTTTGAGTCGATGATTCACTAAGGCAAGGATCTATCCCATATCTATCCAAAGTACCATTCGGCCGCTTCAAAGAAGACCTTCAAACGGTCCTTTTCATCATCAACTCGGCCATATGGTTTCTTCTATCCTTCTGTCTATCATTCTAACCTACCAACGAGAAAGTTGAATCTTGGGCGTGACCGAGATCGTGTCAAATAAAATATTTCATTCCTCTCCCTGCCAGAGCTTTATTTCCTACAAGGTATGGGGTGATATCCTTGTAATAATATTAAATAACATAAAAGACATATAAAAGTATTATGAAGTTTTAACTAAGAAATCTTGTTTACCAAACTTCGAAAAGTAATTTAACTTTCACAAACTGTTTTCTAAACTAGGGTTATTCTTCTAATTAACTCCTAGATTTAGTGTTACAGTAATTGTCTTTATGGCCACCCATTATGAATGGAAGGTAATCCAATACATTTTGAGTCTTTCATTTTTAAAGTTAAAAATAAAAATATAAACATAGTATTAGATATACCTTTTTGTAATAAGTTATCATATACTTTTTCTATATATATTCAAATTTTGCTACATGCATTTTAATAGAAGTGAAATTAGATTAAAATTCAATATGAACTTGTGTGTCAAACAATAAAATACATTGTTTTCTTGTGGGATATCATAATACCAATTTAATTTTTGTTCACCAAATCTAAATTCATAAAAAATTATAATAGTTTTAATACTTAATCTCATATTTATGTAATGAAGATTGCCCTTTCATTTCACCTTTAATGAACCCAAGATTTTAAAATTCTTGAAACCAGAGTTATAAACATGTATAGATAAATGTGAGGTAAGAATTCAAAAATAAGAAGAGGAATACAAGAAGAAGATATGGGGAGGAAGAAAATAATTATGGAGAGAATAGAGTGTGAGAAAGAGAGAACTAGCAAATGTTCAAAACGTAAGAAGAGGATTTTAAAGAAGGCAGATGTACTAGCAGTCTTGTATGATGTTGATATCATTATGCTTATGTTTTCTCCAACCAAAAAACCTACCATTTTCCATCCTTATTTCAGATCAGTTACAAGATTGATTAGTTATGAATTAATCAATAAGAATATAATATTGTGCTTAATGATCATGGTCAAGTCAAATAATTATTTCATTTCGTGTTATCAAATTTTTCCTTTCGAATGATCAAAACTTTAGGATAAACACAACAATGATTCACTTTGTTTTCAGGTCTCTTCTTTTACAATTATGTTTGAAAACATTTACAGCTTAGTATCTATGTTACTGATAAATTCAAATAATCAATATTTCCATAAATTGTAGTTATGAAATAATCAATATTTCCATAAATTATACTTATGAAATCATCTATATTTCCATAAATTATGCTTATGAAATTGCAGATCACTTAGTATAATATTGGACAGGTTTTCTTCAATTCCATTAGAAGAACAGGAGGAAAGGTTTAATTTTCTCATTTTGTAATATAATTACTATCTATATATGATTTTTTATTTTATATATTATTATTGTTTCTTTGGGATAACAAAAATAAATGCTATCTTATGTGGTGTATGTGTGCGTTTAGGAGGGCCTACACAATAAAGGTTCGCTTTACTCACCACTTTACACTTAAAGTCAAATTATTTTTATGCCAATTTCTTTTCCGTTGATCAGTTTGAGATATAACTTCAAATGTTTTTTCTAAGACAGTTTATTAGTCCTGCACGACTTATAATATATAGTAAATTTTATTTGTGCGATATGAAAATCCTAATTAAAGTTTGTTTATCTGTATAGCAAAAATTTTATGCCATTTATGCTAATGATGAAAAATGGATTAGTTTCCATTTTGTTTTTTTTAATATTTATTACTATCTAAATTTCCAGACGGTGAAGAAGTCTTTAAAAAGGAAAAATGCAGAAATTTTCAATGTCATGATCTTTTGCCGGAAAGGTAAATTTATGTATGTTTTATTTATTGGGTACAATTATAGTGGTTTATAATATAAATATATCAGATTGGACCTAATTTTTATATTCATTGCAGGGATGAAGTGCATGAGGTACAAAAATGTAGTATAAAATATATGAAGGAGTATATGTATTACTATATATATAATTTTCTTTAAATATCAGAAAATGATAATAAGATAACTGAACAGGACAACGTAAAAAAAATTCTTGCTGAGAAATTTTTAATTTTGAGGTAATGATTATTGAAAACATTGTTTAAAGATTCTATGAAAATAGTTTTCTTACTAACTCTATATATCCACTATTTTTAATGTTTTTTGTTTTGTGCAACAACTATTTGTTTATTTAAAAGAGTTTAATAATTTATAAGTGACTGGGAGAATCCAAATGGAGTTGATGATTTTGACCGACTCAATATTATGGAAAAACTTAAAGTTAAGAGACTCATCGAGAGGTAACTATATGTTATTACATAAAAAGACAATCTACTATTCTAATAGTTTATTTTGACTAAATTGTACAGCAAATTTTACCTTTTCAGATTGACATCCAAGAAATGGAGTAAAATGGAACCTCATTTGGACTAAAACGTTTGAAGAATTATAACTAAAGCGTATTCAATATGAAGTTAAATATGTTATATATTTTTTCTCAGAAACTCATATATGATTTTAATTATCTTTTCACCATATTTCTAGTTCATAACTATTTTTGAATTTATTAGACCTTAGTTAATCTTGCGATTCTACAATATGTTTGACCAATTTTAAACAAAATAAATAGATTTATGTATTGATTCAAGTCATTAAATTGGATATTTGTAAGAACCTTAGACAGTTAATATACTTTTATTTTATTTAACAATTAACCAATCAGGATAATAAACTAGATTTGATTATACTCAAAGTTGTTTTTGGTTGTTAAAAATAAACTTTATATTTAAAAAAACAATTCTAAATATGATATAAATCTTAAAATAACACATGATTTCAATCGATTTTTAAAGTTTTATTGAAGTAATAAGATTTAAACATATGTTAGAAATATGAAAATAAACGTTATCTAAATTTTATTTATTTAAAATTAAAATTTTATATAGGATTTGTTTTCATTTGTTTTATTTTTTAATTATAAAAACTTTTAATCGGTTGGTCTTGAATTTCATTTAATTCTCATAACATTCACATATAAGTTCATATTTTAAAATATATTCAATAGTTAACTAATTATAATAACAAATTAGATTGGATTATACTAAATTAGGTTTCTTCATTCAATAATTAGATGCGATGCAATTTTTTGTCGCGATATAAATAATATAAAATATTTAAATTTGAAAAATGTTAATATTTTATTAAAATAATAAGATTTACCATATATAGAAAATGGAAATTAAATTATCAATTTAAAAAAATATATATATATATATTCATTGGGTGTTTAATTCATAACTAATCAATCTTGTAACTGGCCTGAAATAAGGGTGGAAAATGTAGGTTTTTTGGTTTGAAAAAATATAAGCATGATGATATCAACATCGCACAAGACTGCTAGTTCATCTGACTTCTTTAAAATACCCTTCTTACGTTTAGAGTATTTGCTACTTCTATTTTTCTCACACTCTATTCTCTCCAAAATTATTTTCTTTCTCCCCATATTTTCTTCTTGAATTCCTCTTCTTATTTTTGATTCCTACCTCACATATATTTATACATATTTATAAGTCTGGTTTCCAGAATTTTAAAATCTTGGGGTCATTAAAGGTGAAATGAAAGGGCAATCTTCATTACATAAATATGAGATTCAGTTTTAAAACTATTATATTTTTTTATACATGTAGCAAATTTTGAATAAATATAGAAGAAGTATATGATAACTTAGTACAAATGGGTGACCATAAAGATAATTACTGTAGCACTAAATCTAGGAGTTAATTAAAATAATAACCCAAGTTTAGAAAACAGTTTGTGAAAGTTAAATTACTCTTTGAAGTTTGGTAAACTAGATTTCGTAGTTAAAAGTTTATAATACTTTTATAAGCCTTTTATGTTATTTTAATATTATTATGAGGATATCACCCCACACCTTGTAGGAAATAGAGCTCTGGAATTAAATATTTTATTTAATATATTATAATCCATAAAGAAATTTTAATTTATTATAGATTAGAATATATCTTATTATATAAAGTTTTGTTGCACACACGAAATACTTATAATTTACTAAATATTTATATTAAATATATAAATAAGATATAAAAATTTATATGGTTTTTGTTATAGGATTTTATGATGCTTTATTTATTATAATATCTAGATATTTTTATTTATTTACTTGAAATAATTTATTAATTTTATGATCATATGTTATATATTTGAATTTTTGAATTTAATAAGTTTATATATTGGTTTAAGTATAGAAAATTTTGTCAATGAAATAATTGATCAGATCGGATGAAATATATAAATCTTGAGCCCATATGAGTTTGGGTAGGATTGGGTCAGGTTGGGTTGGATTATGATAAATTGTGTTTTTAGTGTTTTTAGCAATGTTTTTTTCATCATTATCTTGCATTTTCATTACATGTTTAGAGTATAGATGCATGTTTGCATGTGTTTCAGTCTTATATAGATCTTGAAGCTGAAGAAAACAATAAGGAGAGAAAATGGTGTGAGAAAACATAAATGATGATATAGAACCAATCCTAAGTATCTCAAAGATCGACTCGGTTGGAGACTTACGTTGTGTTATAGCTCCAGAGTGTTTCATAAAAGTTGTAGCAAATTGACTTGGCGTTCCAATGAAGGTGATTTCAAGTGATTTGGGTATTTGGTTAGAGAGATAAGTTAATTTTACCTCCACCGGTCATCCTCCAGCGGCATAGGCTGACCGGTGTGAAGCTCATGAACTAGGAGATTGCAAACATCGAGCAGCGGCCTCAGCACATCGCTGGAGGTCAGCGGCCTCAGCACACCGCTGGAGGTCAGCGGCCTCAGCACACCGCTGGAGGTCAGCGGCCAAAGGTAATGGCATAAGGCGGCAGTTGGACCGGTCTTCTGTGTGGAAAAATTCAGTCTAAACCAGTCCGAATTTATATGTTAAACCAAGTTGTTTATCTTGGTATTAATAAGAGAGAAACCTTAATTTCTAGATCTAATGTTTTTTTAAAGGTTAGCCACTCTTAGTCACTTCTTATAATTTGGATCTTTGATCTTTTCATTTTGATAAGGTTTTGATTTCATATTATCTTTGATGAATTGCTTGATCCAAATGTTTCGATCCTAGCCAATGACAATTGATGTTTAGGATGTTTAGAGGTTAAGAAGACATGTTATTAATGCTCATTAGTCAATTAATGTTTAATGAGATTTATGAACATTAAGGTGATTAGTGAAGTGATTAGTACCATGAGAGTGGATTAGTCAAGTTTAGTGTCTTGGAACCATTGGATTAGCTTTGTTAATCTAATTCCCAAGGATCCTTCTTTGTTAATCTGATTTCCAAATCCATTTTAGTTATTTTCTTGTTTATTTACATTTCAAATTCTCTTTTCAAAAACTCAAAACATATTTGCTTATATTAGAACATGATTTGCATTCCTAATGTGTTAAGACTAGATTCCAATTTGGATTTATCCCCATCTATGTACAACGCATCTGGATAATTAATAACCTTGATTTGCAACATAAAAGCAATTTAGCACCGTTGCCACTTGGAACTTGTTAATACCATTAGGAGTTAATTGTGTTGAGACTAAGTTTTCTTTCTTGAATTTACTACTTAACATCCCTTGTTTCCACTTTGATCTCTCTCTCTCTCTTGTAGGTGCATGAACCTTAGAAGTCACGGTCCACAAAACTTGGTTGATTCTGTTGAGGATATTCACCGGTTAGAAAGAGAAGGTAGAAGAGCTAAAAAAGAGCGGTTACAACACTTACAGTGTTTAGACATGAATAACAAAGAATTTCCTCCGGGATTTCTGCGTGTTCCTCAGCAAGGACAACCAGTCCCCATTGGAGCATTCGATGCACCGAACATTCGAGCTCAATCTACAGGCATTCCGACACCTTCCATTGCTGTAAATAACTTTGAGATTAAGTCAAGCTTGATCAATATGGTTCAAAACCAAAGGTACAATGGATTGTCGTTGGAAGACCCTCTTGATCTCTTGGATCAATTTGAGATATTATGCATAAAGGTGATGGAGTCCCTGAAGAATCCATCAAGATCATACTTTTCCCTTTCTCATTAGTTTTCCATAACTAATCAATCTTGTAACTGACCTGAAACAAGGGCGGAAAAGGGTAGGTTTTTCCGTTGGAGAAAACATAAGCATGACAAAATAAACATCTCACAAGACTGCTAGTTCATCTGCCTTCTTTAAAATCTCTTTCTTACGTTTTGAGTATTTGCTACTTCTATCTTTCTCACACTTTATTCTGTCTATAATTATTTTCTTCCTCTCCATATTTTCTTCTTGAATTCCTCTTTTTATTTTTGAAGGCTTACCTCAAATTTATCTATACATATTTATAAGTCTGGTTTCCAGAATTTCAAAATCTTGGGGTCATTAAAGGGAAATGAAAGGGCAATCTTCATTAAATAAACATGAGATCCAGTTTTAAAACCATTATTATTTTTGATACATTTAGATTTGGTGCATAAAAATTAAATTGGTGTTATGATATTCAACAAGAAAACAATATATTTTATTGTTTGACACATAAAGTTTATTTTGAATTTTAATCTAATTTCATTTGTATCAAATTGCATGTAGCAAAAATGGAATAAATAAAGAAAATATATGTAACATCCGTGTCCCAAAAATGGGAAGATTTATTTGTTTTAGAATAACGAGCTAATTTTTATGAATCTTATTTAAATCAAATAAAATATTAGGTGTTAAAATGGAGACTCAAAAAGTTTTTGGGGTTGCTTTTGTTGGATCAAAAATTATAATGGATTAGTTTGATGAAATCAGAAATTCTGGAGATGATTAACAAAGATCAGAAAGTTGAGAGAGTTCATTACAATTTTAGAAAAGAAAAACTCCAAACCAATTTAAATGCTGAAACCTAGATTACTCTCTGAAAATTTCGTGGCCAACTTGTAGGAATAGATGTTGAAAGTTGTTGATCGTGAGAGAGGATGAAGCTTAGTCTTTGGAGATGCAGACAGAACTTATAAGGCATAGTTATTAAAGAGATTCGACCAAGTAAATCGTTTCCAAAGGTAACGAAAATATATGTAGTTTTATCTAAGCCTTAGAAGTAGATGGGCCTTTGAGGATTCGGATTTGAGTTAGCATTGTAAAAGTTATTTGTGTTTTAGTGAAGTGTTCTGTTTCAGACGCAATTTGGACCAACGTGGATTCAAAGAGAGATCGCGAGTTCATGTGTGGTCAGATCATCATGAAATTTTGGGATTGCTTCAAGACATCTAGAAGTTTATTTTCAATAGTATGATTAAGAACTGAATGGTTTGAGTTTGATTCGTGATCCCTTCTTAGAGGCTGATCGCTTCTGTTATTTTCAGATTTTTCTGGTTTAGGTATAATGTTGTTTTAATTAGTGTGATTGGTTGAAGGGTAAGGAAGAGAAGTTTTGATTGTGTTGGTGTTACCTTAAGAAAACCCTAAAAGTTCCAGGGAATCTAGAACTTGTGAGTTTTAACGGTTGTGTTGTCAAGAGACCGCAAAAATGTTAAGGTGAGTGCAGTACCATGGCTTATATGAGTTTTTACGAATAGTTCATATTATAATAGATATTTGCTTGAGTTTATGTGTTGTATGTAGATTGAGTGATTTGCTGAGTTTGTTGATTTGATGTTTGTGCTGAAGTAAATTGTTGTGAATTAAATTGCCAAAAATTGTTAGAATTGTTTATGTTGAAATAAATTTCTGAAAATTGTTGAAATTAAATATATGGCGTTATTTTCTGAATATTTTTGCTGATTTTAATGAATTAATTATTTGCTGATAATTATTTAATTGATGAAATTATTGATGTGTTGGTTGCTGTATTCTGTAACATATGTATTATGCTTGTAAACGATTTGTTGGCTTGTGTGTATAGCTGTGAGACGAGTTAATCCCCTCATTCAATATTTATTAAATACTTAAGTATCTCTTCGTAATGTTGCAGTAAATTTTGGCTTGATGGAGCTCGTGGGACCAAGGTTGCGGAAAGGAGATGACATACCAGGGTTGTTGTTTATTTATTTTATTGCTTTATTATTTTATGGTGATGATTTTATTGTGAACTTGTAGGTTGTTAGTTGATAATCATGATGATGTGGTTTTTGTGAATTTGTTAAGTTAATTAGGTTAATGTGGTTTTCAAGGATTGTTTAATTCTGTTAGTGCGGAAGATTTTAATATTTATGGGAATATTATTATCGAATAATGGGTTGGGGTGTTTCAATTTTGTATCAGAGCGGAGTTGTTTCTAGGACTGTTAGATTTTCTACTGTGTTGTATTGGTTGTATGTGGTGAATGAGCTGTCGTTCGATTGTTGCTAGACGTAGTATTTATTTTGTTGATATGTGGTTTTGAGGTATGTCATCCTTTCCAGCTGGTAAAAAAATTCCACGGTAAGACGTTTTCTGTTGTATGTTTACTAATTGTTGGAAAAGGTAGTATTTCGCTGAATGTAGATATGGTTAATCAAAGGAGAGTTGTTGTTACACCTCCTCAAGGGTGGTGTTGCTGGTAGAGCTGACAAAACAAGAAGACTACCAGAGTTGAAGCTGGATTACCATATTGTGTAGTGCAGAGAGTGACTATGGAGCACATAGGAGTAAGCCCCATAGCTGATGATTATAAATCTTTCTTGTGGCTGGCAACGCTGTGCCAGTGAAGGAAGGAACTCTGTAGGGGGCAGATCAGATTCAATTGAGAGATATGATGGGGTTGCTGACCCAGGTTTTGGAGCAGTTACCAGTTGTGGTACTGGTTCTGACTCCAGATGCACCACAGGGAGTTACTGCTTGATCAGAGAGTGTTGTTTGAGGGAGTCCAAAAGTTGTAGCTGTCAAGTGTTGTAGGAATGTTGTAAATCCTTTCTGCTGGGTCTTTCTGCAGGAGTGTTATAAGATCTTATTGTGGATCTTGTTATAGGAGCATTATAGATCATTGTTGATTGATCTTGTTGTAGGTCTTATTGTTGACCTTATTGTAGGTAATTCTTTTGGTATTGCTGATATGGGTAAAAGACTTATGATTGATGTCGTGATCAAGGACTGAGTTGTGTTTAGGGAATTGGTGGATTCCATATTGATGTAATTTTTGTAGTAGTGCTGGAAGTTTAGCCAAGAGATGTGACTAAGGAATTAAGGAGCTGCTGGAAGGAGTATGATCAAGTGATGATCAGGGGATACATGTAGCTGAAGGAATCATTAGATCCAACCTAGATCGTACAATCTGGGCTAGAAGATAAGCTTTTATGTTTGGTTTTAGACTGATAGATCACAATCTCGCAAAGGATTTGGGGTGACAGAATTATTTGTTGTTAGAAGTGCGTTGATCGAATTAATTTGAGTGTCATTGGAGAGTCTATGGAGAGTGTGGCCGGGAGTGAGATGGCCGAGCAAGTGGAAGTTAAGAACCTGGTTGTGGAGATCTGTGCATAGCGATATGTGTTGTGTTATTGGTAACCGAGAGTTGTTGGTGGACTTTAACCAGAAAATACTAATCATGTTCCATGAGTGGTATAACAAAGAGATCAAAACCAATTAGGGGTGGTGCTGGATTAGTTGGCTTAGTTGCTGGAGCGGTTATCTACTGTGGTACCGAATCCAGATTCTATGGAACCACGAAGAGCCTATGGGTAGCCAAGAAAGGTTTTGGAAATTTTTGAAAGAGTTATTGAATGTTCTGGATTATTCTGGAGAAGTTCAGAGAAAGGCTTGGAAGTCTACACCATGTGTGTTAGTTTGGGGTTCCTTGCTGGATGAGTTGATTTTGGTAAAGATTAAAGATGGTAATAAAAGTTTTTGTAGTGCACCGTGTTAAGTTGTGAATACATATTTGTAAGTTATCTCGTCTCTAAATTCTAACGGAGTGAGGTATGTTGTAAAGCTGTTAAATGAAGAAGGATCTATTATTTTTCAAGAATCCGGATACATGAAATAAGTTGGATGTAGTGAGACTCACCATGACATATTAGACCTATAAAGGTTTGCACAGTAGTTGTGAGATCAATCACACTAGAAAAGGTTTTGATTGCGGCTTTGTGAGTTAAGCAGAAGTTTTGCCCAAGGTGCTAGGTATTTTAAAAGCGGAGAATACCTCTAGGTGATTAAGAGAAACGTGTTAGGAGTTCTTAAAAAGAGAGGTTAATTGAAAAGGAAAATTTCCTAAAAAATAAAGTTGCTTGAACAGGAAAGTTATTCACTATTTGAGAAGAACTTTTATTGAGTATAATTAAAGTTGTTGCTGCGAGTAAGTGCATGGTGAGAGCTAGTTGTGCTCTAAGTACTCCAAGGAAAAGATCATGAGTGATATAGGTTGTTAAGCTTAAGGAACAAGCTGAGTTCTTGAACCTTAAACCGAGCTGAAATTGGGCCTGTAGAGGTAGTTGAAGTTGGTTAGTGATTTTGATCTGAGATAGCTTATCATTTTGGTAAGGCCAATCTCGTTGATGTTGCCATAAGTGGAATGCGTGCAGTTGGAGATTCAGAAAAGGGTGTTGAGATCCTTGTAAGCATGGATCGTGCTATGTAGTTTTGGGAATGAGAGTTGAGCATGATAGTTTTGTGGGAAGTTTTGTTGAGGTTTTGTGTTTTTTTGTACTGGGCATTAGTTTGACCGCTCTGCGTTTATCAGGATTTGCATACAACAATAATTACCATGCTAGTATCGGTATCATGCTATTGAGATACTCTATGGTAAGTCATGCAAGACACCATGGTAAAGAACTCAATTAGGGACATCAGTTGCATTGATCTGATTTTGTGCATGAGCCTATGTAAGAGATCTGTGTGTTCAAGCTGAATATGAAAGAAGCACAAAAAGATAGAAAACTACACTGATAAGCATAGAAAGAGGTTGGAGTTTGCAGTTGGGGGATATGGTCTTTCTGAAGATGACCATGATGGCAAGTTCAAACCTGTGTATTTCTGAGACTAAGCTGAGTCCTCGGTAGATTTATCCTGTTAGTATTTTGGAGTGGGTTGAGACGATTACTTATAGGATGGAGTTATTAGATGTGATGCGGGCATTTCATAATGTATTCCAGCTTGTTATGCTGAAGAAATGTCTACATACAGATGATCAGGTAATGGCCAGGATTCCATCTGACATCTTTGCGAGTATGGTTGTAAAGGCGAGGCCTTTGGAGGTTCTAGTTCACAGAGTCTGAATGATCAAGAGGAAGAAAGTTCTGATGATAAGTGTCTTATGGGACTGCAATGGGATTGAGAGGGAAACTTGAGAACCTGAAGCTAAGATGAAACACAAAATTTCCAAGTGGGTTGACACACTGGCGACTCATCTGAAGTCACATGTGTTGGTGTTTAGTTGCGTTGGTGTTCATATTCTTGCTGATTAAGCCATTTTACTCGTGTTATTGTCGGTGTTACTAAACAAAGTACTTTTCATTAATATCCAATAATAAGGCAGATGGTTTATTGAATATATAGTGCATGTTGTTATTGTTTATACTTGGTTTGGTTGTAGAGCTCATATTGTGTTGATCCTATACTTGGTTTGGCTGATTAGAACATTGTCCTAATGCTGTTTGATGGGGTTCCGTGTTGTGGAATCTCGTTATTGTGTGGTGTTTAACGGTCAGGTTTCTGTGTGATTCCTGATGTTGTTTCGGTAAGCCACTTTAGATCTTATGATCTTGGTAGACTTAGCTGATCAGGTCACACTTGGAAGCCACCACCGTACACAGCTAAACCACTAAATTCACTTACTAGGGACCTCACTTAGTCTGCCTCAATTTTTTTGGCTCACGGTTCGTATCTCACTTTCAATACCAGTTATCCTTTGAGTGACAGATAATCCACCCTCCAAGAGAAGTAGCTATTCTCTTTCAGCAACCAATAACCATTCCAGCCCTTCTGCTATCAGCACAACACACCATAACCTTTCGGCTATCGGCACAATACAATATTGCCTATACTTGGTTCAAATACTCCCAAAATTGGTTACCACAAGACCCCACTTGGTTTGAATGAATATGCACCTACTGGATCTCCGGAATAGCTCAGCACAGTAAGAATGAAAAGCATCTCAGAGTCTAGAGAGAAAAGCTAATGCAAGGTTCGTAGTTGTATCCTTTTGCGAGAGTTTTGGAGTTCACAGATTCGAGGACGAATCTATTTTAGTGGGGGAGAATTGTAACATCTGTGTCCCGGATGCTTTGAAAAGTATTGAGGCAGATGAGTGGAGGTCCAGATTGGAGCGGAACTTCCATTCTATCAGATGCTTTGAAGAGTATCGAGTTGACTTGGTGGTTCATTTCTGGAGGGTGATGCCCACACTTGGTGGGAGGTTGTGATATCACAGAGGGGTAATGTGGTCTTGACTTGGGATGAGTTCCAGGAGGAATTCGACCTCAAAACTTTTCCGCAGGAGGCTTTGGATAAGATGGAGGGCAAGTTCATAGATTTGTCACAGGGGAGCCGGTCTGTCCGAGAGTATGAGACCAAGTTCAACCGGCTCAAGAGGTATGCTGGTTGGGGTCTTTATTATGAGAGAATATATGTGTGTAGGCTTTTGTGTGGTATGCTGTTGGAGCTTGGCAACCGCTGCATAGTTTGCAGTTATGCTTCAGTGGCTGAGTTGGTTGAGCGGGCAGCCTTAATTGAAGAGGGCATGAGAGAAGAGTCTAGAGTGCAGGCTGTGGGATTTGGGGTTCATAAAAAGCCTCATAATTCTGTTAGAAGGAAAGGAGGTGAGTCAGACAGTGATCAGGGGCAGAAGAGGAAATGGGAGGACATTTCTAAGACTGTTGGTGTAGGGTACCGGTGTTTCCATTGTGGTAGTCCAGAGCACCGTATTCCGGATTGCATCAAAGCTGACGAGCGGGTTTGCTACCACTCCAAGGAACCAGGGCACATCAAGACAAACTGCCCAAATTTATTTCATCAGGCACCAAGGTTGGAGGCACCACCCCTGAAGCGGACCGCAGGAGCATCTCGAGTATATGATTTAGGCGCGGGGATAGGTGGAGCGAGGAGCAGCAGCTCGATTACTTGTTAGTTTTATCACATTATAGTTGTTTATTCTTAAGTGTTAAGATTTATTTCCTTGTGTTCGTGTTTTCTTGTCTTAGTTTACTATTTACATAGGAACCTTAAGTATAGCTGGGGTAGAGAGTCATGTTTTGTTTGATTCCAGAGCATCTCACAGTTTTGTTACACCGAGCTGTCTGGTGATCATTCGGGAGTGGTGAGGGTTGCTGGGGGTCGCATGTTCAAGACACATAGTTTTGCAAAAGACATTGACATTCTTATTGTGGGAGAATTGATGCCGGCCGACTTAATTGTGTGTCCAATGTTGTTGTATGATGTTATTTTTGGGCATGGAGTGGCTTGGAAAGTTCAGAGTCCATCTCAATTATCATAGAGGCCAAGTTGGTTTTGAGCGAGCGGGTAAGAAGCTGGTTTATCAGGGAGTAAACCAGTTTTTGGGAGCATAGTGGTTTCCACTATCCAGGCTGAGAGGTTGATTCAGTAGGATTGTGAAGCCTTCCTGACAACTATATCCATGTTGGATGAGGCCGGGGAATCTACTTTGCAGGATATCTTGGTTGTTCGGGAGTTTGAGGATGTATTCCAGCCGTAGAGAGGGTTACAGCCATCGAGATCTGATCTTTTCACTATAGAGTTGGAACCGGGGTTGGCATTGTTGTCTAAGGCTCCTTACAGAATGGCTCTAACTGAGTTGGTGGAGCTAAAGAAACAGTTAGAATAGCTATTGGAAAAGTTTTTTTAGACCGAGTAGTTCACCATGGGAGCACCTGTTTTATTTGTCAAGAAGAAAGACGGGAATTTTTGGTTATGCATTAATTACCGAGGGCTTAACCATTTTAGTGTGAAGAACAATTACCCTTGGCCAAGGGTTCATGAGTTGTTGAACCAGTTGAGAGGGGCTACATGGTTCTCAAAGATTGAATTGGCATCAGAATACCATCAGATTCCCATAGATGAGGTGGATATCCGGAAAACGGCTTTCAGGACAAGGTACGGGCACTACAAGTTTCTGGTTATGCCATTCGGGTTGACTAATGCGTCAGCTGCATTTATGAGTTGACGAACAGAGTCTTTCAAGAGTATCTGGATAAGTTTGTCATTATCTTCATCGATGACATCCTGGTGTATTTAAGAGTCCTGAGGAGCATGCAGAGCATTTGAGGAGAGTTCTGCAGAAGCTGTGGAAGCAGCAGTTGTCTGCTAAGCTGAGAAAATGCAGTTTTGACAATGCGAGATTGGTTTTCTAGGTCATATTGTTTATGAGAGTGGAGTTTCAGTGGATCCAGAAAAAGATTTTCCGGCATGGCTCAATCCATGACTAAACTCACATGTAAGGATGTTTCTTTTGTGTGGTCACCAGAGTGTGAGGAGAGCTTTCCATATCTTAAGGAGATGTTAGTTATCACGCATGTGTTGGCTGCCAGAGCCAGATTCTCCTTGTTGTGTACACTGATACATCTAAGTTTGGACTTGGGTGTGTACTTATGCAGCAGAGAAGGATGATCACTTATGCTTCACGACAGGTAAGAAAACATGAGTGCAATTATCCTACTCACGATTTAGAGATGACAACCGTAGTGCTTGCGCAAAAGATTTGGAGATCATACTTGTATGGTGGGAAAGTTCAAGTGTTTACATCCGTAACATCCGTACCCCAAAAATGGGAAGAATTTATTTATTTGGAATAACGAGATGAGTTTTACGGATCTTATTTAAATCAAATAAAAATCTGAGGTGTTAAAATGGGGAATCGAATAGTTAGTATTGTTGGTGTAGGATCTGATGTGTTATTTTGATTAGATCATAAATTATGGGAATGATTTGCAAATATCATAAAGCTGAGGGATTTAATTACAATTTTGAAAAATAAAACGCTAAACCTATTTAAATGGTGGAAAACTAGTTTTCCTCTTAAAATTTCATGCCACCATAATCACAAAAAAGAGGCTGAAGTTGTTTGTGAGAGAGGAGGAATCTGAGACTTTGAAGAAAGGAGATGCAGACAGAACTGAAAAGACATGGTAGAAAAGAGTTTAACCAAATAAATCATTTCCAAAGTTAACAAAATTTTATGTAGTTCTACTAAGCCTTAGACGTAGGTGTAACACTTTGCAGATTTGGATTTGAGTTAGTAGTTTAAAAGTTATGTGCGTTTTAGTGAGGTGTCCTGTTTCAAATGCGATTTGGACCAACGTAGATTCAAAGAGAGATCGCGAGTTCATCTGTTGTTGGATGATTTTTTTGAATAGCTTCAGGACATATAGGAGTTAATTTTCAACGGTGCGATTAAGAACTGAACAGTTAATTTGTTTTATGATCCCTTTTAAGAGGATGATTGTTCTGTTATTTTCCAGATTTTTCTAGTTTAGGTATAATGTTGTTTTGTTGATGTAATTTGTTGAAGGTTGAAAAAGAGAGGTATTGCTTGTGTTGTTGTTACTTTTAGGAAACCATAAAAGTTCTAGATAGTCATCTTGTGAGATTTGTCGGTTGTGTTGTCAGGAGACCGCGAAAAGGCTAATGTTATCTGGATTTTTATGAAGTTTATAAAAAAATATATTTGCTTGATTTTCTGAGTTGTACGTGGATTGAGTGATTTGCTGGGTTTTTATTTGATTTTTCTGATGAAGTTGATGTGAATTACATTGCCAAAGTTTGTTAGAATTATTTATGTTGAAACAAATTTACCAATATTGTTGAAATTAGATATATGAAATTTTTCTAAATATTTTTGGCTGAATTAAATTAATTGATTAATTGCTAAAATTATTGATTGATGAAGTTGTTTCATTGTTTGTTCTTGTATTATGTAAGCATATATATTATGTTTATAAACTATTTGTTGGGCTGTGTGTATAGATGTGAGACGGGTTATTCACCTCACTCAGTATTTATTAAATACTTATGCACTCTTCGTAATGATGCAATAAATTTTAGCTTAATGGAGCTCGTGAGCCTAAGGCTGTGTAAAGGAGATGACATATCAAGGGTTGATATTTATTTATTTGATTGCTTTTATTATTTTATAGTGATGATTTTATTGTGAACTTGTAGGTTGTTAGCTGATAATTATGGTGATGTGGTTTTTTGTGAATTTATTGAGTTAATTAAGTTAATTGTGGTTTTCAATAATTGTTTAATTATGTTCGATCTTGATATTTATGATTATCAGCTAATAAGGATTTTAATATTTATGAGAATATTATTATCGAATAATGGGTTGGAATGTTTAAATTTGGTATCAGAGCGGAGATGTTTCGAGGACTGCTAAATTTCCAGCTGTACTATATTGTTTTTATGCGGTGAATCAAGTATTGTTTGATGGTTGCTAGTCGTATAGCGTTTATTTTCTTTTGTTGTGGGGTTTTGGGGTATGTCATCCTTTCCAGCAGGTAAAAAGGTTTCACGGTAAGACTCTTTTAGTTGTAGTTTTATTTATTATTGGAAAGATTAGTAGTTCACTGTTTGTAGATGGTTAAGCCAAGAAGAGTTGTTGTTTTCCAGGAAATGATGTGACATTGTAGGGAACAACTCTGTAGGGGCATATCCTAACCAATTAAGATATGTGGAAGGATTGCTGACCTAGCTGTTGGAGCGGTTACCGGCTGTGGTACAGGCTCCAGATGCATCACATAGAGATGTTATTTTTCCAGGCAGTGTTGTTCTGGGAATTCAAGAAGTTGTAGTGGTGGACTGTTGTTAGGGTGTTATAGATACTTGCTGGTGGATCTCGCTATAGGATCGATGTAGATAAGTGTTGATTTACCTGGTTGTAGGTCTTGTTATTGACCTTGTTATAGGTAGTTTTGCGGGTGTTGCTGATATGGGTAAAAGAGTTCTGATCCATATCGTGATCAAGAACTAAGATGTGTAGAGGGAATTGGTGGATTCCGTTTGTATGGTATATTTTTGGTGGTGTTGGAAGTTTTAGTCATTGGAGATGGCTGAGTTATTAAATTTCTGGAGGGATTATGATAAATTTATGATCAAGGGATCAATGTAGCTGAAGAGATCATTTGATCCATGCTAAATTGTATGACCTGAGCTAGAATATATGCATTTTCAGTTTGGTTTTCGACAATCGATTCCAACCTCACAAGGGTTCTGATGTGGCAAAATTGTTAGTGGTTAGTAGTGCTTCAATAGAGTTGATGTTGGTGCGGTTAGAAAATCTATAGAGAATGTGGACGAAAGTGAGACAATTGAGCAAGTGGGAGTTAAGAACTAGTTGGTGGAGATCTGAGATGAGTTGTGTGTTGTGTTGGTATTAATGTGAGAGTTGTTGGTGGAGCTGCACCAGAAAATGTTGCACCTGTTCAAGGAGTGGTATAACAAAGAGATCAAAACCATGTAAGGGTGATGCCAGGTTTCTTGGCTCAGCTGTTGGAGCAGTTACTCTACTATGGTACTGAATCCAGCTTCTATGGAATCATGAAGAGCTGATAGGTAGCTAGGAAAGGTTTTGGAAGATTTTGAAAGAGTTCTTGAATGTTCTAGAGTATTCTGAGGAGTTCAGAGAAAGTCTTCGAAGTCTGAACCATAAGTGAGATAGTTTGGAGTTGCATGCTGGATGAGTTGATTTTGGTAAAGATTAAAGCTGGTTAGCTAAGATATCATAGTGCACTATGATGTGTAGTGAATATCGAGTTAGAAGTTATCTCGTCTCTAAAATCTAAATTAGTGAACTAAGTTGTAAAGCTGTTACATGAAGAAGGATCTATTATTTTAAAGAATCAATATCCATGAAATAAGTTGGATGTAGTGAGACTCGCCATGACTTATTAGATCTATGAGGATTCGCACGGTAGTTGTAAGATCAATCACGCTGGAAAAGGGTTAAGTTTTAAAGGGTTTGCCAAAGATGTTAGGTATTTTAAGAGCAAAGAGTACTTCTAGGTGCTTAAGAGGAGTGTGTTAAGAGTTCTTAAAAAGAAAGGTTGCTTAAAAAAAATTTCCTAAAAAAAGAGAAAGTTGCGTGGAAAGGAACATTTTGAAAAGAAATTTATTCAATAATCAAGAAAAGCTTTTATTGAGTATAATCAAAGTTGTTGTTGGACCTAAGCGCTTGGTGCGAGCCAGCTGTGCTCTTAGTACTCCAAGGAAATGATCATGAGTGATCTAGGTTGTTACACTTAAGGAACAAGGTGAGTTCTTGAAGGTTAAAGCGAGCTGAATTTGGGGCTATTGCCGTAATTGGAGTTAGTGGGCGGTTTTAAACTGAAATAGCTTACCATTTCGAGAAGACTAATCTCGTTGTTGATGCTTAAAGAGGAATGCATGCAGTTGAAGATTCCGAAGAGGGTGTTGAAATCTTTGTTAACATGGGTCGTGCTATGTGATTATGGGAATGAGAGATGAGAATGATAGTTACATGGGAAGTTTTGTGTGCTTTTTTGCAGTGGCCATTAGTTTGATCACTCAAGTTTAGCAGAGTTTGCATAAAACACTAACTACCATGCTATTATTGGTATTGCTCTATTAAGATTCTCTATGGTAAGTCATGCAAGACACCATGGTAGAGAATTCAAGTGGGGACATGAGGTTGCCATCTTATTTTGTGAATGAGACTATGGAAGAGATCCGTGTGGTCAAGCTGAATATATAAGAACCACAAAAAGATAGAAAGCTACACTGATAAGTGTTAAAAGAAGTTGGAGTTTGTAGTTGGGGGATATGGTCTATCTGAAGATGGCCATGCTGACAAGTCTGAACATGTGTATTACTGAAACTAAGCTGAGTTCTCGGTAAATGGATCATGTTAATATTTTGGAACTGGTTGTGGCTGATTGCTTATAGGATGGAGTTATTGGATGTGATCCAGGTATTTCATAAAGTATGTTAGTTTGTTATGCTGAAGAAATGTCTACATAGGGTTGATCAGGTGATGGCCGAAATTCCATCTGACATCTTTCTGAGTATGGTTGTAAAGGTGAGGCATTCGGAGGTGCTAGTTCACAGAGTCTGAATGATCAAGCGGAAAAAGGTTTCACATATGAATGTTATGGGACTGCAATGGAGTTGAGAGGGAAACTTGAGAACGCAAAGCTAAGATTAAACACAAAATTTCTAAGTTGTTTGATATGTTGGTGACTTATCTGAAGTCACAGGTGTTGGTATCTACCGTGTTGGTGTCCACATTCTTGTTGTTTAAGCCATTGTATTCATGTAATTGTCGGTGTCACTAAATGAAGTACTTTTTCATTAATATCCAATAATAAAGTAGATATTTTATTGAATATGTGGTGCATGCTGTTATTATTAACACTTGGTTTAGGTGTAGGGATCATATTGTGTTGATCCTAATACTTGGTTTGGCTGCTTAGGACATTGTCCTAATGCTGTTTGAAGGGGATCCATGTTGTGGAATCTCATTGCTTTTTGGTGTTTACCGGTCAGGCTTCTGTGTGATTCCTGATGCTGTTTCGGTAAGCCACATGAGATCTTAGGATCTTGTTGGACTTAGCTGATCGGGTCATGCTGGACTCTGAGATGCTTTGTCATTTTTATTGTGCTGAGCTATTCCGGAGATACGGTAGGCACATATTCATTCAAACTAAGTATGGTCTTGTGGTGTCCAATTTTGGGAGTACCTGAACCGAGTATAGACAAATGATGTGTTGTGCCGATAACAGATAGGCTATGTTATGTTGTGCCGATAGCCGTAAGACTATGTTGTGTTGTGCTGATAGCCGGAATGCTATGCTGTGTTATTTTGATAGTCAAAAGGCTATGTTGTATTGTAATATTAACCTTGAAAGCTATGCTTAGTTGTGCCATTAATCGTGGAGTTACAATAAGGCCATTTTGTTGGTTGTAGTCTATGATGAGCCGTGTTGTAGTTCTGGAGGTATACATAGCTAAACTGCTATTGGAGTATGATAAGCTGTTGATCGGGGGGAGTTCCCGAGATCATGTTGAGCAGAGGGGAATAATCAATCCTAATCAGATTAATCTATCCAAGATTTTGTTGGTTATGTTTGATATTCTGGGTGGTGAGGAATTCGATGGTTGGAATAGTTTTTGGTTGCTGAAAGAGAATATCTAGTTCTCTTGAATGGTGAATTATAAGTCACTTAAAGGATTGCTGGTTCTAAGAGTGAGGATACATATCGTGAGCCGAGAAGATTTGAGGTAGACTAAGTGAGGTCACTGATGAATGAATTTAGTGGTTTATCTATGTACGCTAGTGGTTTTTAAGAGAAAAAATTGATGCAAGGTTTATAGTTGTGTCATTTTTGCGAGGAATTTGGAGTTTGCAGATTCGAGGACGAATCTATTTTATTGGGGGAGAATTGTAACATATTTGTCCCGAAAACGGGAAGGACTTTTTTTTTTTTGGAATAACGAGCAGAATTTTACAGATTTTATTTAAATAAAATAAAATTTTGAGTGTTAAAATGGAGAATAATAGATTTTTGGGGGTTGTTGGTGTTGTTGGTGTTGGATCAAATAAACATTATAATGGGTTAGTTTCATAAGATCTTAAATAACGGGAATGATTTGCAAAAAACCAGAAAGTTGAGTGACTTAATTACTATTTTGGATAACAAAAACACTGAATCCTACACTTTCTCTCAAACTTTTCATGGACACCAATTATAAAAGAGAGGTTGAAGTTGTTACTTGTGAGAGAAGAGGAATCTGCATCATTGGTGAAATGAGATATATACAGAACTAGCAAGAGATGGTTGAAAAGAGATTTTACCAAGTAAATCATTACCACAGATAACGAAATTTTATGGAGTTGTAACTAAGCCTTAAACTTAGATGTACCACATTTTGGAATTGATTTGAGTTAGTATTTTAAAAGTTATGTGCGTTTTAGTGATGTGTTATGTTTCAAACGCAATTTGAACTAACGTGGATTCAAAGAGAGATCACGAGTTCATCTTTGATTGGATCATCATGAAACTTAGGGATAGTTTCAAGACATCTAGGAGTTGATTTTCAATGGTGTGATTAAGAACTGAACGGTTATAATTTGATTTGTGATCCCTTCTTAGAGGCTGATCGTTTCTGTTATTTTCAGATTTTTCTGGTTAGGTATAATGATGTTTTGTTAATGTGATTGGCTGAAGGGGTAGGAGGAGAGGTTTTTATTGTGTTGGTGTGACCTGTAGGAAGCCCTAAAAGTTCCAGGGAGTATAGATCCTGCGAGGTTGAAAGGTTGTGTTGTTAGGAGACCGTGAAAATGCTAAGGTGAATGCAATACCGTGAGTTTTCTGGGTTTTACAGAATGTTTCTAGTATAATTGTTTTGTGCTAGGATTCTGTGTTGTTTGTTGACTAGTTTATTTGTTAACCTTATTGATTTAATTGTTTTGCTGAAATAAATTGTTGGAATTGAATTGCAAAATTGTTTTTAGAATTATATATGTTGAAATAAATATCTGAAAATTGTTGAAATTAAATATATAGAGTTATTTCTAAATATTTTTGGCTGAATTAAATTAATTAATTAATCTTTGAAAATTAATGGATTGATGAATTTGTTGCTGAGTTGGTTGCTGTGTTGGTTGCTGAATTCAGTTAGCATATATATTATGCTAAAACTATATGTTGGTCTATTTGTATAGCTGTGAAATGGGTTAATTGCATCACTCAGTATTTATTAAATACTGATGTATCTCTTTGTAATGATGCAGTAAATTTTAGCTAGATGGAGCTTGTGGGCCCAAGGCTGCGGAAAGGAGATGACTTATCAGAGGTTTATAATTATTTTATAGTTGTTATTGTTTTATATTGATGATTTGCCGTAAACTTGTAGGTTGATAGTTGATATTTATGCTGATGTTGCTTTGTCAATTTATTGAGTTAATTAAATTAATTTGGTTTTCTTGGATTATTCAATTTATTTTGTGTTGGGAGATTTTAATATTTATGGGAATATTATTATCGAAAATGGGTGGGGCATTTCAGAAGCGCACCAGAGAAAAGTTTCGATTCTTCCGGGGAATACAAGATGTACCGTGACCTCAACAGATACTATCAGTGGGTAGGGATGAAGAAGGATATGGTAAGCTGGGTTGCAAGTTGTGATACTTGCTAGTTGGTAATGGCTGAGCATCAGGTTTATAGCGGATTATTGAGGAGCTTACCCAGTGCCGAGTAGAATAAGAATATGATTAACATGGATTTTGCAGTTGGTTTACCAGTTTCACGGACCAAGGATGCGATTTGGGTCATTGTCGATAGGTTGACCAAGTCAACACATTTTCTTGCCATCAAAAAGAAGATATAACAGTGAGGTTATGGAGCTGCATGGGATACTGGTGAGCATAATGTTGGATTGTGATCCCAAGTTCTTGTCGCTGTTTTGGTGAGCTTTTTAAATATAGATGGGCACTAAGGTACAGATGAGTACATCTTATCATCCACAGACCAATGGCCAGTCTGACCTCATTATTCAAATTTTGGAGGATTTGTTAAGGATGTGTGTGCTGGATTGGGGTGGCCACTAGTTTGATCACTTTAATTTAGCAGAGTTCGCATAATAAAAGCTACCAGGCTATTATCGTAATGGTGCCATTTGAGGCTCTCTATGGTAGGCAATGCAGGATACCGCTGTGTTGGACTCAACTGGGGGAGAGGAGTTTGCTGGGAGCTGATATCGGGTAAGAGACTACAGAGAAAATCCGTGTAGTTAAGCTGGATATGAAAGAAGCACATGACAGACATAAAAGCTACACTGATAAGCATAGAAAAGAGTTGGAATTTGTAGTTGAAGATATGGTCTATGATGTAGGAACGCCTCCAGTTTTGTTCTCAACGAGATGGGATGAAGGTGAATCAAGTAGCTGGTCGTACGACACTCTCTAGATGACTCAGTGATGATGGAAGGTTGAACCATGACAGAACAAAACGGACTTCAAACCTATGGCAAGCAGAAGTATGATAGATGATAAATATGTGTAGGAACAACAACAGGGTTGTGCTTACGGCGATGGGGATAGTTTGATTGACTCACTCAATCGATGGACACAAAATAAGCTGAATGAATCACTCAAACAACTAATTCTGCAGTTCAATAGGACTTAAAGAATCACTCAATAAGAACTAAGGAACAAAAGACACAAGAATTTACAACTTATGAAAAGAAAACACTTTCTTATTACTTATTTCGATCAAGGGTTTTTTTCAAGGTTACAAATGACTTGAGCTTTATAGGCTTGACCTCTAGGACTCTATAACAGTCTAAAAGCTTACAAAGGAAAGAAAATTACAAGAAAATTGAATGAGAAATATCAAAGAGATTATCTTTGATATCACCTAGCCATTAGGCTTGATTGCTTGGTCCAGAAAAGGGAATTTCGTGTGCTCTTGTATTTTGAAAGCTTCTGGACGCTTCCATGGCTCAATAAACTTCTAATAACTCCTTTAAGTCGCACCAAATCATAATATAGACGTTGGGATTGTGACTTGAATATTCTTTGGTCCATATATGATAAGTCTTGGTGTGTTGAAGAGTAGGATTGGATCCGCCTGATCCAATGGTCATTGATGCACGTGAATACTTTCTTAGGACCCTCTAGTTGGTGTAGAATCACCCCTGGTCGCCACACATAAGTTTGAAAAGATCCAAGGTAGGGAAACTCCAAATAAGGCAAGTCGGGTGAGAGCTGGTTTAGAAAATTAATATCTCCCAAACCAAAATTGGTCTTGACATGATTCTGGTTCTCAATAAATCTCTGCTGAGTTACGAATTGGTAATAATTGACTTCGTAGCAAAATATCTTCTGGTCGGATTGGAATCTTCTGATGACTGCACTAGGTCCAAATCGGGTAAGCTGGGGATCAACCGGTTTGTAAGGTTGATAACTTCTTCTTCAAAACTCCATTTGGTCTGATTCCACTTCGAGGCATGCGCTGACTAAGATTTTGTCTTCATGGCCTCATCATACCCTCTCCCTTGATAAAGTGTCGACCTCGAAACTGTACAATCTGCACCAAGAGAAAGCAAGTTAGCTTTCAGTCTCCTTTGGGAAATTTGGACCATACCTTGGTTTATTGGTTTCTTGTTAATGCATGGTGAATCTGGTGGCTCCTCTTTGAGCTGCATAGCATGAAATATTCCTCTGTATTCGTCACGTCCTAGAGCTGATGGTGCTTTTTGCTTAGTTTCTCTTCGGACTTGGGTTTGAACTTTTAAATCTGGTGTCTCCTTGTTTATACCTGCAATATTCCCAACTCCATTGGCAAAAATCAAATGCATTAATACAGTCATGGAGTAATTTAAAACAGGTATACATATTTCAGTTTGACGCAAACGCAGCTCATATGTGGCCTGATTAGGGCATTTGGCATCTTCCGTATTCAGCACGGCACATGGGGTTGGTGTTGGTTCCGGTGGCTCTTCCTTGATCAGCATGTCATGGATTACGTCCTTTCTCTTGTCAATGACCATCGGATGATTTCATGCCGCTAGTACTTGGAGGATGTGGGAACAACAACAGGGTTGTTCTCCTTGGATGTTGACTTGGGCATCAGTATGCTTCTCCATTGTACCTAAACCTTTCTCAAGTTCTTTTGGTTCCAGCAAGTGCATTATCACAGTCTTGGGATCAGTAGAAACAAACTGAACCAAATGATCAACTACCTTTACTTGATGCGGGTTATGATCCTTAGTCTTCATGTCACATGATGTTTCCTCTTGATATGTGTCTAAGATTTTTACTACCTTTGAAACAGGTAGCTCTTTTGTCATCCATGTACCTGTTTCAACATCTCTTGGCAAGGAAAAGTGCATTAAAACAGTCGTGGCATTATATGTAGGAACAGACACAGAGTTGTTCTCACACAGAAGGACTGATTCAGAAATTTTAGTTTGAACTAGACTATTTCTAGATGAGTCTAGTTTGGTTTCCTTTGAAGTGGATTTTAACACATGTTTAAAAGGGCAAGTTGCAGCAACAAAATGACCTATCAAGTGACACCTATAACATGTAACATCATTTAACTTTGGAGGTTTAGATAACTTACCTCGGCTTGGGATTACTTGCGGCTTACGCAATTGCATTGAAGTTTGAGCAGGAGTTTGAAATAAATTTCGTTGCACCTCTCTTTCTCTTACTGTTTGCTTAGCCCTTGATTGCTCCTTATGATTGTGGTACTCACGAGTTAACAACAGTTTTGGTTCTGACTTTAGGCTCCTTGGGGCTGTGTGGTACTTGCAAGTTGTCATGTTGTTGCTCTGAGTTCGGGGCTTCCTCAAAAAATCCCTATACATCCTTGCTTTGAGGTCTCTCCAATATCTCACTGGATTTCTGTTGTAGAATGTGGGTGTGTCTTCTTCCAACCACCACTTGTAAGCATCTCCTCCCAGTCTATCAACAGCATATGATAGCTTTTCATCATTTGGAATGTTGTGTACTCTAAACCAATGCTTCATCTTGGTCTCCCAACGTAGGTAGTCCTCTAGCTCTTTACTAGAACCTGAAAAGATGAGGGATCCAGACTTGTTACCACTTCTTGGTTAGAATGATTTGGATCTCTTGATGCGGCTGCCTGATAGATTCCCTTCTGTTTTGCTTTCTTTGATGGGGGAAGCGTTTTTTTCTGGTTGCAACAGATCCTGTGGTGAATATCTATCACACATGATCCATTTTAATTCTTCCCACGTTCTAATTCTTTGCTCCTTGTAATACCACATCTTGTATTCCTCTTTGTTCCACCACTTCAGGGCCTCACCCTTGAGTTATCCAAGAGCGATTGAAAGCTTCTCTTTGCTGGGTGTATGATATTACCAAAAGTACACATTCATATTCTTTTCCCACTGTATATAACCTGCTCCTGAAAACCAAAAGAATTCAGGTCCACAATAGTCAAAACCATTATCGTAAATTAACCTTTTTGGTCTTGTAGATTGTTTGGAATGATGTTTTTGATGTATAGCTCCATGAAGTTCGTGGCATGCTGTATTTTGGCCTTAGTGCCATCTTCTGTGGGACTTGTTCATCATCAATACGTTCATCAATGAACTCATCTTCATCGGAGTGGATATGCGACTCCACTTGGTAGTAGTTGGTATTTGGTTGCTCTTGGTCTGGTGGCTCTGGTTCAAGCTCAACTCCATCTGAGTCTTCTTCATATTCAGGGTGTGAAACATCATATCCTGGCCACGGTGGTGCAGCATAGTCAGCTTTCTCATCGTACCATCCTTGGTTTGGCTCTTCTAGCTCAGAGTTGTAGTTGCTGGACACATAAGAGTTTTCTTCTTCTTCTTCTTCTTCTTCTTCTTCTTCTGAGTAATTCTTTATTGTCACCTCTGACTTCTCCTTAGGGTTTAGAGACAGAGTATCTCACACAAAAGAACAGCAAACAAGTCGTTAATATTCTTGAAAAGGAAAAAGAAACAATATCGCAAAGAAAAGGAAAATTTTCAAAACAATTGTTTTCAATTTTTTTAGCTTTTTATAAATTCGTAAATAACAAATTCAAAACAGGAAAATAGATTTTTTTTTGTTTATTTCAAATAAATACGAATTAAGAAAAAATAATTATAATAAATTCAAACAAAACAATTTTTATGGATTTTCTTTTGATAAAACTGAAACAAATAACAAAATAAAGCAAATCAACTTAGTTTTTTGTTTTTTTTTTTTTTTAAACGATCTGAAGCAAAAAAAAAAACAACAGAAGGATAGAAGGTTGGATGAACACAACCTGATTACATGAGCTTTTTAAAGCTCTGATACCAAATGATGTAGGAACACCTCCAGTTTTGTTCTCAACGAGATGGGAAGATGGTGAATCAAGTAGCTGGTCGTACAACACTCTCTAGATGACTCAGTGATGATGGAAGGTTGAAAAATGACAGATCAAAATGGACTTCAAACCAATGGCAAGCGGAAGTAGGATAGATGATAAATATGTGTAGGAACAACAACAGGGTTGTTCTTACGGCGATGGGAATAGTTTGATTGACTCACTCAATTGATGGACACAAAATAAGCTGAATGAATCACTCAAAAAACTAATTCTGCAGTTCAATAGGACTTAAAAATCACTCAATAAGAACTAAGGAACAAAAGACACAAGAATTCACAACTTATGAAAAGAAAACACTTTCTTATTACTTATTTCGATCAAGGGTTTTTTCAAGGTTACAAATGACTTGAGCTTTATAGGCTCGACCTCTAGGACTCTCTAACAGTCTAAAAGCTTACAAAAGAAAGAAAATTACAAGAAAATTGAATGAGAAATATCAAAGAGATTATCTTTGATATCACCTAGCCATTAGGCTTGATTGCTTGGTCCAGAAAAGGGAATTTCATGTGCTCTTGTTTCTTGAAAGCTTCTGGATGCTTCCACGGCTCATTAACCTTCTAATAACTCCTTTAAGTCGCACCAAATCATAATATAGACGTTGGGGTTGTGACATGAATATTCTTTGGTCCATATATGGTAAGTCTTGGTGTGTTGAAGAGTAGGATTGGATCCGCCTGATCCAATGGTCATTGATGCACGTGAATACTTTCTTCGGACCCTCTAGTTGGTGTAGAAGCTCCCCTGGTCGCCACACATAAGTTTGAAAAGATCCAAGGTAGGGAAACTCCAAATAAGGCAAGTCGGGTGAGAGCTGGTTTAGAAAATTAATATCTCCCAAACCAAAATTGTTCTTGACTTGATTTTGGTTGTCAATAAATCTTTGTTGAGTCAAGATTCGGTAATAATTGACTTCGTAGCAAACTATCTTCTGGTCTAATTGGAATCATCTGATGACTGCACGTAGGTCCAAATCGGGTAAGCTGGGGATCAACCGGTTTGTAAGGTTGATAACTTCTTCTTCAAAACTCCATTTGGTCTGATTCCACTTCGAGGCATGCTCTGACTGAGATGTTGTCTTCACGGCCTCAACAGTCTACTTGAAGATGGCAATTCTAAGAGGACCAAACATGTCTAATTCTGAGACTAAGCTGATTCCTTGGTATTTGGAACCTGTTAGATAATAAGAGCGGATTGGCCCAGTTGCTTATAGGCTGGAGTTACCAGATGTGATGCGAGCCTTTCATAAGGTATTCCACTTATCGATGCTGAATAAATGTTAGCATAAGAAGGATCAGGTGATGGCTGAGATTCCATCTGATAGTTTACCGAATATGGTTGTAGAGGCGAGGCCTTTGAAGGTTTTAGACCGCAGGATCACGATGATCAGGCAGAAAATGTTCCAGAAATGAAAATCATGTGGGATTGCAATGGGCCTGTGGAGGAAACTTGGGAACCTGAAGCTAGGATGAGGCGGAAGTTTTACAAGTGGTTTGGCAAGCTGGCAACTTAGCTGGAATCCTTGAGTTTTTGTTAGCAGGGTTGTTATCATTTTTCTTGCTGTTTAAGCTGTTGTACTCGATTTATTGTTGGAAATTTTGCGATGTACTTTCTTTTTTTAATTCAAAATAAGACAGTTTTATTGAATATGTTGACCACATTGTAGTTTTTATACTTGGTTCGGCTTTGGGGATCATGTCGTACAGATCCTAATACTTGGTTTGGCTGATTAGGACCATTTTCCTAATGTTGTTTGATGAGTTTCCAGGCTGTGGAATCTCATTGTTGTGTGATGTTTACCGGTCGGGTTTCTGTGTGTTTCTTGATGCTGTTTTGGTAAGATCTTAGGATATTGATGGACTTAGATGAATGGGTCACATTGGACTCCGAGATGTGTCATCATCCTTACTGCGCTGAGCTGTCCCGAGATCCGGTAGGTGTAATTTTATTCAAACCAAGTATGGTCATTTGGTGTCAGATTTCAAGGGATATATGAATCGAGTATATACAAGGTTGTGGTGCTGATAACTAAAAGGCTATACCGTGGAGTGTTTATAGCCATAAGGTCACGCAGTGATAAAAATGGCTGAAGAGCTATGGTGTGTGGTGTTTTGCTGTATTTATTATATTTGGGGACGAATCTATATTAGCGGGGGAGAATTGTAACATCCGTCTTCAAGAAAAATAAGAGTCAAAATTATTTATTTATTTAATTATTTTGGATTAAGGAGTTCTGATTCTTTAGATTTTATTTAAATCAAATAAAAATATGTGGTGTTAAAAAGGAGAATCAAAAATTTTGGGGTTATTTCTGTTAAACCAGAAAGTTAAACTCGCTTAAATGTATAAGATCATAAGTTAAAAAGTTTCGTTGAAAAGATATGGAAGTTGGAGAATTTATTAGCAATATATATATATATATACGTAGAAAACCTAGCAATCACCAATTATATCTCTCCACTGCGTCTTCTTCTCCCAAGTGTATCATCGTAATGGTGTAGGTAAAGGATTAAATATATATATATTTATTTTTTTTTTTTTCAGAATTTTGTTTATTATTGTATTGCAGTGAATCATTAGGTTACTAGTTTTCTCTTGTTTGAATTTGATGTTTATTAAATCGTGAATGTTGAGTTGGTGGTTTTAATTTTATTAATTTACAATGCTGAGTAATTTTATTATTAATGGGAATATTAAAAACAATTGGGTCGGGCGTTTCAAAAAACACATAACATATTTAACTTCATAGTGTATAATCATTTATTATAATTCTTCATTTTTTGTCCAAATGAGGTTGCATTTTACTCCCTTTCTTGGAAGTCAATCTGAAAAAGGTAAAATTTGGTGTAAAATTTAGTTGCATAATAGTAGATTGTCTTTTTATGTAATAACATATAGTTACCTTCATGTCATTGATCTCGAAGTGTCTTAACTATAAAATTTTCCATAATATTGAGTCGGTCCAAATCATCATCTCCTTTTGGATTCTCTCACTCCCTTATAAATTATTAATTGAACCCATATGAGTTTGGGTAACGTTGGGTCAAGTTAGGTTGGATTAGCCGTTCTGACTTCTCTACTTTTATTTTCCTAAATCTAAAAGAAAACCCATTGAAAAATAATATATATAATTATATATATAATAAAATTGATAACTTACTTTCCATTTTTCTATATATGGTAAATCTTATTATTTCAATAAATATAAACATTTATTTAAAATTTAAAATTTAAATATTATTTATACTGCTGCAAAACAATTACCACACATCTAATTATTGAATGAAGAAATGTTATTTAGTATAATTCAATCAAATTTATTATTCTAATTGGTTAAAAATTGAATATATTTTACAATATAAACTCATATGTGGATTGTTATGAGCAGTAAATATAATTTAAGATAAAAAGAATTTAGATTTTTAGATTTTAATTGATTAAAATAATTTATATTTTTAGATTTATCTCATATTTAGTTTTTAAAAATAAATAAAAAGTTTCTATTTTTTACAACCAAAAAACAGATTGAGTATAATCGAATCTAGTCTATTATCCTGATTGGTTAATTGTTAAATAAAATATAAACTATATTAACTGGATAAATTTCATAAAAATATCCAATTTAATGACTTGAATTAATACATAAATCTATTTATTTTATAGATCATACAATTAAACAGATCTAATATAGATAGGGATAAACAATAATTTAAAAGGACATCCTAAACTTTCCTTGATTCTGTAAACTTTCCAGAATTTACAAATTCAAAAGTTTCTGTCAAAATAAAAATCCATATTTTTCCACAAAAACAGATCCGTAATTTTCCTATACATAAAAGTGGATCCGTTTTGATAATCATGATGATGAATACGATGATGATGATCATTATGGTGGTGATATGATGATGGTGATGATGATTACGATGATGGTGATGTTGATGCTGATGATGAAGAGGCTGATGATGATAACTGTGGTGGTGGTGTTGTTGTTGTTGATGATGATTATGATAGTGATGGTATGATGATATTGATATGATGATGGTAGTGTTGAGGATGATAATGATGACTGAAACGCCCTAACCCAATACATTTTTACTATTCTCATAAATAATAAAAACAACCAACAACGTAAATCAATTAAATTAAAACAAACAAATTCAGCATTTACGATTAGTTAAACAATAGATTTTCACAGCAGAAAATAGCAACATAATGGTTTCCAAAATTCAACAATTATAAAATATCTAAAATAAATAAATAAACAACCTTCCCTGTACGTCATATCAAGCCGCACCCGCAGTTCCAAGAGCTCCAGCTAAGATTCATTTTCTTTTCTTTTACCTGTGTCATTAGGAAAAGATGAAGTCAGAAATACTGAGGAGGCGGTCAACCCATCTACTATGTCAATTATAGATATGAGAATATAAAAGTTTGCTTGACATAATTTTTTGCTCGCAAGAAATAATGCAACAATCAACAAAAATCAACACATAAATCCAACAATAACTAAAACAAATTAATATTTATTTATCAGCAATTTAATAACTCATTTCTACTCCAAAATAAAATTAATTAAAACAAGGCACACAATAATTAATAAAACATAATTTTATGCCAGATAAGTAAAATAAAATTAGCAAAAACGACTGAATTACTACAATATTTTAGTAAATTTCCATAATTTAATAGCAATTCAAACACCAAAAATCTAATAAACATACCAGCACAGGAAAAACAATTTCTAACACAAAAATTAGACCAAGAACTCCTATAAGTTCAGTTCAACCATGGTACCGCATTTAGCTTAACAAAAAGTATAAACTTTTACCGCCAAATTCCTGGAGCACTTGGGATGAATATACCCTATATTTCCCGAATACCAACTAAAATAATAAAATAATGTAACTTAGTCCCCACTCTCCATCTCCACCACCAATCATCGTTCCATCGCGCACCCCATCAAAATTTGCTTCACAAGTTCCGATCAACAACAACAGGAACATGAACAGCTAAAGAGAGGGAGATATCCTTACCCACAGATGTTGATGAGAACTGAAGGATCCCAACAACCCATGTGATCCACACCACGTCGATTCACCCTTTACCACATTGTTGAACTGTATAAGTTCAATAAGAATTAATCTTGTTTATTCAGTCTTTGCCAAATAGGAGCTTACAAGAATTTAGGATTTCTTTTCATGGTAACACAACACCCCTATTTATACTACTTTGGGGTCGGCTGAATCGGACTGGGCTGAGTGATGGGATTTTCCGGCCTGATCCACAGAGATAGATAACCCATCTAACTAGGCCGATCACCATCTGGTCAGGTCGGCTGACCGGGCAACTGAGGAATCAAACAGGTCTTTGCTGGTTAGGTCAGCTAACCAAGCAGCCAATTGTACATACCCGCCATCTTGGCAAATTTCTGACCGGTCCACCGAACTATTAGATCGGCTATTGTGATCGATGAGATTGGCTTTTAATGTTGCGATCGAAGAGACTGATTTTAAAGATTGCGATTGATGAGACCGGCTTTTAAGGTTGCGATCAAAGAGACCGGCTTTAAAGATTATGATCGATGAGACTGGCTTTAAAGATTGCGATCGAAGAGACCGACTTTAAAGATTGTGATCAAAGAGACCGGCTTTAAATACCGCGATCGATGAGACTGGCTTTTACGGTTGTAATCGAAGATACCGGTTTTAAAGATTGCGATTCCTTTTATTCTAGTAATCTGATTCTTCTGCGAACCAAACCGACTAAGTTGTTTGCCCCTATACTTAGTATATTTTGTATTTCATATTTTCTTGGATTTTTAGTATAGGGGTATTTTCAAACTTTCATAGGTAAATACGTAGGTCGGAAGCTCAAAGGTTGCCATTTCCCTAAATATTCAGGGCATTGACGCTCATTTATTATCTTCTCATCCATGGAAAAAGGTATAAATTCTAAATGGTCTGATCTTGCTTTTTTGACGAATCAAATCTGTAAGTTTTTCCGGTGACATCCGCCGTAGTTCTAAGTTATTTTCCATTGTGATTCTGGAAAACAGTAGTTTATCCAATCTCGCCTTTTATTTTCTAATTTCCCGGTAGATCGGGTTAGGTTTTCTGATATTTTCTTCCTTTATTTCTTTAAAAATATCTACGGTATGTCGTTATAGCAACACCACCAGTAGTTCCCCCTGTCCACCTTTAACTCGTTGTTCACGTCTACCGAAAAAATCAAGCAACGACGAGGCCGGTCTGTCAAATGTCCTCAAATTCATAGGTGATTCATGGTCAGGAACCAGATCCCCCAATATAGCCAATCTCTCTTCATATGATGGAGAGACGAGCTCCCATCATGTAGGCGAGGAGTCCTTAGAAAACAAACAACACTCCGAACAAGGAATCATACAGAATTGCAGCGGAGAGGCCGACTCAATCATTAGAATTGAAGACTCCTAAGGAAGTTCGCACAACAGACAGTCAGAATGGCAAAGTTGTGAGGCGAGCTCCTCATCTACAGATAAGATCGTTGTAGTAACCTTAACTGATATGAGCATGGAAACGCCAACACTTGGAGAAGAGGAGGAAGGAACCATGGCCATTCCCAAAGGTCCTATGACCCGGGCAAGATCAAAGAAACTTCAAGAAGCTGTAGGAAACATCTTAAGGATAGCATGGAAGCATGAATAAGCTAAGGAAAGGCAACGCCAAGACATGCTCACTTCCATTCAAGTCGCTTTAAGTTAAACATCTTCTAAGTGACTTGAGTGTGGTCTTTTTCCCTTAAGCTCGGTTTTATCCCAATGGGTTTTCCGACTATGGTTTTTAATGAGGCCTCAAGATTCACTTAAACCTTATGATGAATAACTTAGCGCCACACTTGATATTTTGGACTGTCTTATGATGCATTGGACCGACCTCAAACTATCTTATAGTATAAGGTAAACTATAGTTTCATTTTATTGTTTAAGTTCGCAAAACTCTTTCATATTCTGTCTTGTCGACTTCTAGTCTTTGTTCAGAGTCTTAGGATGAATGTTTAGAGTCCCAAGAGTCAGTAATCTCGAGGCACTTGAGTCTGTTCCAGCCGCTCTATATAAGTCGATGTAAGCCTCATTTGGCAAACGGCCAACTTTTTATTCAACTTCTTTTTCAGAGAAAATTCTCTAAGTTCTTTAAGAACATTTCAAGACTGTTTGGTGAGTTATATCCAACAATCGACCCCGATTCTCTGGTGTGTCATATTCAGAAAATCAACCTTTATCTTCCTCGAGTGTGTGATATCTTGGAGAGACATTGTTGAGTGTTTATTAGGTGTGTAATATCTGAAATAAACCTCAAGGAGTATCAAGAAGCCCTTCCGCAACTTTTTGTGTCCCGCATCCATCCATCACCTTGTCCAGTTTGAGTCTTTGATTCACTAAGGCAAGGATCTATCCTTCTTCTATCAAAAGAACCATTCGGCTGCTTCTAAGAAGACCCCCTTCAATCGGTCCATTCCACCATCAACTCGGCCTTATGTCTTCTTCTATCCATTTGTCTATAAACCTAACCTATCAACGAGAAAGTTGAATCTTGGCCGTGACCGAGATCATGTCATTACCTAGAAGAAAACCGGTCAGAGGACACTCAAACGAAAGCCGGATACAACCAGAGGCCCCGAATACCTCATTTGTGACAATGAATGTGGCATATTTCCGAGTTGACCAACAGATAAATCTATACAACTGATGAGAGAATTTTGCAGAATTCCTAACAACATTGAAATCGTCCTCCATGTACTTCACGAACATCCTGGGGACTGCCCGCCTGGCTATGTATGCTTGTACGAATATTTCTTTCGTGACGGCGGCCTCTGGTTTCCTCTCTCCGACTTACTAGTGATCTACTGCCATGAGCGTGGCATAGCCATGTCACAGCTCACCGCTAAAAACATCAGTCACATTATTGGCCTGTTGGTGCTTGGGGCAGAGACCGGTGTTCAGATTAAGAACCGGTTTCTGGAGGAAGGTTGTCAGATTAAGAAAACAAGCAACAAAATATTCTATGTTTCAGCAATGCCGAATAACTCATGGCAGGGGGACAACCTGAAAGGGTGACAAAGATTCTATTTCTTTGTCTGGATAAGTGACCTTACATCACCTTTCTCCAGTCAATCATTCTATCAGACATGGGCGGACAAATATGGTACATAGTTTAGGTGACGTCAATGTCTGCCAGTGTGTTCTTGTATAGTTGTGCCAACAGCTACTTTTTTTTGTTGCAGTATTGCATTCCTTCATCCAAGTTCGACCCCTTGAATTTCACAAAAAAAGTTGAGTTGCGAAAAGCTTTAGGCGACCAGAAGTGGCCAGACATTTCGAGACAAAGGATCCTACGTTGTCATTCCGCCTCACATCAGGTAGATGGTGAACTCTCTATACTTACTCTCTGGCATTTAGCGAATCATAGGCGAGCTGAAAAATGTGAACCTTTTGTATAGGGAAGTGGAAGGTTTTGCCCTGTCGTCCTGTGTTGAACTCCAAAACAGAAGAAGAAGAAAAAGGCCCTAATCGACCTCGGTGCTGGTCCAAGTTTTATAGAGGTGATTAGAAAAGAAACTCCTCAACAAACTCCGATTACTACCAAGGAGGTCGTAACTAGCAACCCTATGGCATCAAAGCTGGTTTCTGGTACTGACATCGGAAAAGCTCCTTCAAAAAATCCACCAAAGGACAAAGGTCCGGGGGTGGGGGGGCAAAATAGCGTCCTTGGAGAAAAAGAGGCTGGCACCAATTATTGCTTTGGCGGCGCCGAATCAATCAAAAGACAAGGCCATGGTTACCAAGACAACAAAGAAATGGGCTGCTGGTCCCAAAGCAAGTGGTTCGGCCAAACCATCTAAAAAGGCCAAGGCATCAGATTGTCTTAAGTTTGACTACCTTGGCAAAGAGGAGAACTTAAGGTGAGATGACAAAGCATGTGCCGAGATCGTCCGCATTATCGGAGAGTCATCTTGCCCGGCTAAGGAGGGCCATGATTTGGAGGATGAAAATGCCTTTGAATACATCTCCCAAATGATGGTTAAGGTAACTCCAGTTTCTACCTTGTTCCGCCATTACTTCTGGCAAAGAAAGAATGAAGAATGATGTGAGAAATTTTCTCCACAGACGGCACCAACTGTTGAACTGTACAAGTTCAATAAGAATCAATCATGTTTATTCAGTCTTTGCTAAATAGGAGCTTACAAGAATTTAGTGTTGAAATTAAGAGTATGGAGGCTTAGGGATAGTTGAGAGAGTGATAGTTGTGGCGTGAGAATGATAAGGAGTTTGAGATTTGGATACATGGAGAATGTTTAGGATGAAGATGGTGGCGTGAGTATTGATGTAATGAGGGATTATTGTTTGAGAATGATGATAAGAATGATGATGAGAATGAGAATGATAATGGTTGATGAAGTAAGATGAACTAAGGAGAAGCATGGTGCCGGAGAGCTAAGGCTCCACCGGCGCCTTTAGGGAGATAAGCAAAGCTTCCTTTTACTCTTTTAATCTTCTTATTCTCTTATTCACAACTCAATCTTTACATTAAGTTTACATAGATATTTATAGAGAAGAGGTTACAAACAACAAGAGAAGAAGGAAGAAGAAGCATGAAGGATAAAGGAGAGAAGAAAGAAATTGGCGCCAAGAGGAGAGAAGGGAGCAGCTCACTGTTTGCCTCCTGTTCATGCTGCGCCCATACCCTGCTGCTGACACCTCCATGCTTGTGTCCATGCCCCTCTCTGGCGCCCCATGCTCTCCTTTGCTTCCTCTTTTCCACTTAGTTAGTCTTCTAGTTAGTATGTAACAGCTTCCATTCTTCTAGTTACATCCTAACCAAGACTTCTTCTAGTTCCTTGTGAACTAGGTTTCCTTTCCCTCTTCCTCTTGTGTTTGAATTCTTCTATCATAGAGATCACATATTTCAACACTCCCCCTCAAGATTGGTCGGTAGGTGTCCTTAAGGCCAATCTTGCCATGTACGTGATCCTCATTGATAGAAGATGATGCCATGATGAGGATATCCGCTAGCTGATCCTTGCTTGCTCCAAAGACGGTTTTGATGACTCCTAACCTCAATGAGACCTAGGATTCTGAATCCTATGGCCTTTACTCTTCCTTGCGGATTAGGCTTTGTTTTCTCTAAGCTTCACTCGGATCATGTCTCCTCGGGCTTCTTGTCTCAAACTTAATCTTGACTTCAAGCTCCTCGGATGACATATTCTAGCTCACGGAATACTCACATTGTCATTGGCTTCCTCTTGATGACTCTTGGGAGTATACTCTATCCGTTGGACACCACTTTCCGCTGCTTCTCGGATCACCACACCTAATAAGGTCTGAAAGGTGGTTTCTCCTTCGGTTTTCTTACAACATCATCCATAGCTACTCGTATGTGTCTCCCGGCTTTCTCTCGCCATCGTCTCCTCATACGGTGCTTGGAGTTCCTTGTTGCCTTGTTTACCGTTCCACAGCCTCCTAGGTGAACGCCTCTTGGTCTGAGCTTCACACTCCATCTATCAAGATCAATCTTGGCTTCAACCCTTCATAGATTTGATCTTGATTCTTCAAAGAGCCATCCGCTCTAATCCCACTTATCATAAGACTCTCCCGGCTTCCTCTCGAAATGCCGCACCTATCCATGGTACAATGTGATAGTCCTCTTCTTCTTGGACCATCACCTAACTTGGTGCTTCAACGGTCTTCTTCAACACTCCCCCTCAAGCTTGGTTCGAGTATGGGAAGAACCAAACTTGACAAGGAAGACCGTTGCATAATTTGGAGCTCCACCGCTTCTTCAACATTTCCCCTCAAGACTAGCCCATTGCCAAGGGACCACTCTTGCAAAGAAAAGAGCACTAAGCTTGATTATGCCAATGATGCCGCCTCCTCTTGGACTATCTATCCCACTTGCCAATTAGGACAAGCTTTCGTCTGCTAGCCATTTTGGATTAGGCCGCAAAGGACATCATCTGCCTCCACATAACACCACCATGAATAGCTTGCTTGAGCCTATACAAGCTTCCTCTTGTAGATTGCTCCGCTTGGATCGCCACATGGTTGAGTATGATCACCACTCTCTCAAGACCTCCTGGATCAAGTGATCAAGTGATTCGGCCTCAAGAGAGGATGAATACCATGTGGAAGAATATGACCCTCCATAAGCACCATTTAATCAATACCTTGGAGCAACTACTTCTTGGACCATCCGAATCTTCCGCTTGTTGAAAGATTCACCAATGAAAGATAGCATAAGCCTATGAGACTGGTTTTGGAAGTCATGAACTTCTTGGAAATGAGTCTTGCAGAGTTTGATTCGCCTGTTACAGAGGCTGAGAATTCGCCAAGAGCTTCACTGAGTCGCTGTTGCTCTTCTTCTTCTCAGAGCAACAATCGCTCTTAACCTCTTCCTCTGAGGTTTCACCTCTCTCAGCAGCCTTACTCTTCTCCTCCTTAACGCTTGAAGTTACAAGCGAATGTGAGTTTCCAATCACCATAACTGGAATCAAACTCTCAAGAATCACAACACAAGCCCATCCAAAAACATTGCTTACTATCTCTTCACCGCCTCTTTTCCACAATTGATTTTCCTCTTATCAACTGTGTTTCTTTGATCAAAAAATTATTGACCACTTCCTTTTCTTTGCAGGAAACATCTCAGCCTTGTGCTTCATCTCTGTTTCATGCAAGCCTTCCACGTGAACTCCTCTTGTCACGTCTCTTCCGCAAGTCTCTTCCGGGTTAAAGATGTGAACTCCTCTTGTCACTTCTCTTCTGCAAGTCTCTTCCAGGATTCAACCTTCTTCAGCTTCCTCTTTCTAAGGTAAGCTTCTCCTTTTCTCCAAGTTTTACTATGAGCTGTCTCATATTTTCCTTGAAGTCTTATGTGAACTAGATTCACACTTTCTTTGACTGTTTTTTGTACAGCCGGTTTAATGCTTCCTCTTCTTTCTTGCTGGATGTCTTCATTTGATCACCAGCCACTTTACTTCCTGTTCAATGATTTGTTTTTACTTGGAGCTTGCTTGGATCACCACTTAAGGTCACCACCCAGCCTTCTCCTCTTCTAAACCATCACGCCAAAAACACTCTTCATCTCCTAGATGCGTTATTTCCCACGCCATACATACCAAAGACCATCACGCCATGACAAGCTTCTTCATGGATGAATGATTCTAAAAATCCTCTGGATCTTGTTTCCAAAGAGGATCACCGAGGGATTGATGTTGATACAACCCCTTTTCAAAGTTTTGTATGTGGATCTAGACTCCACACACAAGAAACATAAAGAAAGATATTTACTCTCTCACACACACCCTATTAAAAACGCATGGGAGGAACAAATTACCCCAGAAAATCTCTCTCTCATGTGTTTAACAAAAGAAAAACGAGAACCTCAAGGCAAGGAGCCAAGGAGAGCCCAACGAAATCTCCCTCAATTCGTCATCATTTTCTAGTAACAATACACACCCTTAGTCCTTTCACAACTTGAAGATCTTATGATCTCAAGGATATTAATCTCAGAGTGAATAGAACTAAGAAAGTGTATGGTTATATATTAGAAGACTTTGTAGAGAGCTAGAAGAATAACAAGAGATTAGGCGCTAGATCACTCAACTTGCTCTGATACCATGTTGAAATTAAGAGTATGGAGGCTTAGGGATAGTTGAGAGAGTGATAGTTGTGGCGTGAGAATGATAAGGAGTTTGAGATTTGGATACATGGAGAATGTTTAGGATGAAGATGGTGGCGTGAGTATTGATGTAATGAAGGATTATTGTTTGAGAATGATGATAAGAATGATGATGAGAATGAGAATGATAATGGTTGATGAAGTAAGATGAACTAAGGAGAAGCATGGCGCCGGAGAGCTAAGGCTCCACCGGCGCCTTTAGGGAGATAAGCAAAGCTTCTTTTTACTCTTTTAATCTTCTTATTCTCTTATTCACAACTCAATCTTTACATTAAGTTTACATAGATATTTATAGAGAAGAGGTTACAAACAACAAGAGAAGAAGGAAGAAGAAGCATGAAGGATAAAGGAGAGAAGAAAGAAATTGGCGCCAAGAGGAGAGAAGGGAGCAGCTCACTGTTTGCCTCCTGTTCATGCTGCGCCCATACCCTGCTGCTGACACCTCCATGCTTGTGTCCATGCCCCTCTCTGGCGCCCCATGCTCTCCTTTGCTTCCTCTTTTCCACTTAGTTAGTCTTCTAGTTAGTATGTAACAGCTTCCATTCTTCTAGTTACATCCTAACCAAGACTTCTTCTAGTTCCTTGTGAACTAGGTTTCCTTTCCCTCTTCCTCTTGTGTTTGAATTCTTCTATCATAGAGATCACATATTTCAACATTTAGTGGTTCTTTTCGTGGTAACACAACACCCCTATTTATACTACTTTGGGGTCGGTTGAATCGGACTGGGCTGAGTGATGGTCCAGCCTGATCCACAGATATAGATAATCCGTCTAACTAGGCAAATCACCGCCCGGTCAGGTTGGCTGACAGGGCAACCAAGGAATCAAACCGGTCTTTGCTGGTTAGGTCGGCTAACCAATCGGCTAAGGAATCAACCTGGTTCGCCAATTGTCCGTACCGGCTACCGTCTTGGCAAATGTCTGACCGGTCCACCAAACTGTTAGATCGGTTATTGAAGAGTTTATACCTTCTGACCGGCCCACCAATCGAGTAAGTCGGCTACCATGAATGAGCCCGAAAGTCTGGGTTTTTTAGGAGATTCCGATATTGATTTAGATTGAGTTTATAGGTAGGGTGTAAGCCCAGTACCAACACACATTTGATCTCTTTTTTTATTCAGGGCGACAAACGTGAAAAAAACAAAAATGGCGACCGCAAGAGAATTAAAAAGATTAGTCAAGGGTTTTTCTTGAAAACTCATTAAAGCCCCCAGCTTTCTGATCTTGCAAAGTAACCCCATAATTTTGATCTTAACAATTTAACCCAATTTACTTTCCGATTTAACACAAATAACCCTAACTTTTGATTCACCTTTTGTTAACATCACATATTTTTATCTGATTTAAATAAAATCTAAAGAAACTAAACTTCTTAATCCTAAATACATTAATTCGACTCTTATTTTCTTGAATTAGAATGTTACAATTCTCCCCCCCCCCCCACAAATATATACGTCCTCGAATCTAATAACTACGGCAAAACACCACATAAAATAGCTCTCTGGCCATTTCTGACACCGCATGACCTTATGGCTATCACCACTCCACGTCATAGTCTTTCGGCTATCAGCACCACAACCTTGTATATACTTGGTTCATATACCCCCGGAATCTGACACCACACAACCCCACTTGGTCTGAATAAAATAACTTACCTACTGGATATCTGGAACAGCTCAGCGCAATAAGAATAACGATACATCTCGGAGTCCAACGTGAATCGATCAGTTAAGCCAAGTAAGATCTTAAGATCTCAAGTGGCTTAACGAAACACCATCAAGAATCATACACAAACCGACCGGTAAACACCACACACAAATGAGATTCCACAGCCTGACACTGTCCTATTTTGCCAAACTATGTATTAGGATCACCATGGCTTGATCCCCACAGTCAAACCAAGTATAAACAACAATAATATGCTTAATATATTCAATAAAACTGTTTTATTATTGAATAAAAGAAAAAGAAAGTACATTGTTAAATTTCCAACAATGAAACGAATACAACAGCTTAAACTGCAAGAAAAATGATAACAACCCAGCTAACAATAGCTCTGGGACTCCAGATAAGTCTCCAGCTAGCCAAATCAATTGGAAACTTCTGCCTCATCTTAACTTTGGGGTCCCAAGTTTCTTCCTCAGCCCCATTGAAATCCAACAAGATTTTCATCTCTGGAACCTTTTCCACCTGATCATCTTGACCATGTGGTCTAAAACCTTCAAAGACCTCGCTTCTACAACTATTTCTGCAGCATCGATACGTGAAATACCTTATGAAAGGCTCGCATCGCATATGGTAACTTTAGCCTATACGAAACTGGTCCAATCTGCTCTAAAACTCTAACAGGACCAATATAGCGAGAATCCAGCTTAGTCTCGGACCTGCTTGGACCTCTTTGCATATCCATCTTCAAGTATACCATATCTGTAACTGAAAACTCCAACTTCTTACTATGCTTATCAGGGTAGCTTTTCTGCCTGTCTTGTGCTTTCGTTATATTCAGCTTAACTACTTAGATTTCTCTGTAGTCTCTTGTACAAAATCAGCTTCCAGTCAACTCCTCTCCCCCCCCCCCCCCACTTGAGTCTAACATAGGCAAAGCATTAGATCTCGATGGCGGTATCCCTCTCAATGGCTGGAAAACATCCTCAAACTTCCAAAAACCAAGATATCCTGCAAAGTCAATTCTCGGACCTCAGGTGACATCGATATAGTTACCAGGTAGGCCTCACAACCCTGCTGAATCATCATGGATAGCAGAAATCCTTATGCTTCCAGAAACTGGTCTTACTTCCTGATAAACCAGTTTCTTACCCGCTCGCTTAAAAACAACTCGGCCTCTTTGATAATAGAGATTGGCTTTGCACTTTCCAAGCCACCCATACCGAAAATAACACCATACAACTCCACTTGATGCACAATAAAGTCAGCCGGCATCAACTCTCCAACAATAAGAATGTTAATGTCCTGAGCGTACGACCCCCAACAACCCATAAAGCTCCCAAATGGTCACCAGACAGCTCCTGGTAGAGTTGATGTCGGTTTAACAAAACTGCAAGATGCTACGGAGTCGAACAAAAACATGAGACTGTACCCCAGCTACACTTAAAGTTCCTACAAAAATAGTGAACAAAGATGACCAAACAGAAACACAAGAAAAGAAATCTCAACACTTAGAAGAATAAACAACTAGAATGTAAAAGAACTAACCAGTTATTGGCCTGATGTTGCTTGCTCCACCTTTCCCGTGCCTACAGCATACACTTGAGGCGCTCCTGCAGCCCGTTTCAGCGGTGGTGCCGTAACATTGGTGCCTGCTGCAATGATTTTGGGCAGCTCTTCTTTATGTGCCCTGGTTCTTTGCAGTGGTAGCAAACCTCCTTGTTAGCTTTTACAAAATCCATAATACACTCTGGACTACCACACCGGAAACACCGGTACCCTGCATCAACAGTCTTAAAAGTGACACTGATACTCTACAACCATTTCTTCAGCATTGATATGTGGAATACCTTATGAAAGGCTCACATCATATCTAGTAACTCCAGCCTATAAGCAACTCGCCTAACTCTCTCTAAAACACTAACAAGACTCATATACTGAGGACTCAGCTTAGTCTCAGAAATAGACATGTTCGTACCTCTTCGCATATCCATCTTCAAGTAGACCATATCTCCAACTGCATACTCCAACTCCTTCCTATGCATATCAGTGTAGCTTTTCTGTGTATCTTGTGATTCTTTCATATCTAGCTTAATTACAAGGATTTTCTCTGTAGTCGTTGCATTGCATGAAATAAGCTCCCAACAAACTCCTCTCCCCCACTTGAGTCCAACACAGCAGTGTCCTGCATAGCCTACCATAGAGAGCCTCAAATACCGTCATACTAATACAAGCCTACTAGTTATTGTTGTATATGAACTCTGCTAAACTCCAGTGCTCAAACCTGTGGCCACCCTAATCCAAAGTTTGAATCCTGCGCTAAGACTGGCCATCGGTTTGTGGATGATAAGCATACTCATATGTACCTTTAGCGCCCATCTCTTTCTGAAAGACTCTCCAAAACAGTGACGAGAACTTAGGATCATGATATGACACTATTTTCACCGGTACCTCCATGCAGTTTCACAATCTCACTGACATATCTCCTAGCCAAGACCTTAGCTCCATCAGTCTTTTTGATAGCAAAAAAAATGTGCTAACTTGGATCAACCTATCACAATAATCCAAATTTCATCAATGGTCCATGAAACCGGTAACCCAACCACAAAATCCATGGTTATCATATCCCACTTCCACTTTGGGATAGGTAAGCTCCTCAATAATCCACTAGGAACCTGATGCTCAGCCTTTACCAACTGTTAAGTATCACAACCTTCAACCCAGCTTGCCACATTATTTTTCATTCCTACATTGATAAAACCGTCTGAGGTCACGATACATTTTTGTAGCCCGTGGATGAATTGAAACTTTCCTCTGGTGCTATTCTCTGAGAACTTCTCGCCTCATAAATTCACCCTTCGGTACATACACCCTGCCATTCAGTAATATAGTTTCATTGCTGGAAACTTCTCTTCTTTGGCAGCCTTAACCAACTCCCGATCAAGCTCCTGTGCAGTATGCACTCTGCTCAGAATATCAGCCTTATTATCTGCCTCTAAACCCAACGGCTCTGACTCCTAAGACAGCATATGTAAGATACTTACCATCCCCACCAGGGTCTTAGCATCACTTTCAGTGTCTGAAATAATCTACATCCTGCTCAACGCATCAGCTACAAGATTACCTTTCTCAAGATGGTAAGTGATATATTGGTTTGCATGGGTTTTAAGCCATGATATATTTATATTATTGAGTCTTTTATGTTTCTTTCGAGTCTCTATTGAGTCTTTAACAGGTTTACATAAATTTGGAGATTATATAGACATTCTAGGGCTTTTATGGAGTATTGCACGTGAGAAAGAGAAGTTGATGTTTTGAAGATGAACTGGTGTAGATCAACACAGTCGATTTGGAAGATTTACAATTTTTACTTAGAAGTTTCAGAATATTTACATTAATACACATCTCGTTTTAGGCTACAAATTGGGATTTAAGGGTTTTCAGAAGAAATCTATCTCTTTCTACGCAGCAAAGAAGCTTGAGGTGTTTGGGGCAGATTTTACATTGGCACTTTTGAGATAAGATTTTGAACCCCTGTTTGTTTTACTCTGTTTAATTTAAGATATATATTTCATTCATGTTTTTGTTATCAATTGTCATGTCTGAGTAGATCTCTTGTTAGGTTTAGGGATTCTCATAAGGGATTTCATGGAACTAATTGTGAATTGATTGGTTAGGATTCAAACAGGTTAATTCTTCACTTTTGTTACAACTAAAGCTAGCTCTAGATCGACAACCCCTGACAAACCTCCTATAATACTATCGAACAAAAGTGACAATATATAAATTAACAGAATATGAGAGGGGAATTTTGAGTCATTGGTTGTGTTTGGGTAGTTTAAGAACCTAAATACCAAAATTTATTAGTTTTATTTCATTCTATTTATATTTAAACTAAAGGTGAACATGATACTTTTTAAGCATCAGTTGATTTATTTCGATTTAGATTTACTGGGGTTTAGATTTTTGGATGAAATAAATTTGGTTCTAAAAGTTGATAATTACAAAAATTCAAAGAAATATTTACCTCTAATTTAAATATGAAATAATTATATGATTGTTTCAATTAATCAACTGAAAATATGGAAGAACTATAGTCACAAATTTAAAAGAAAACCATTGTTGCAAAATAGTTATTAAACTGATGATTTATCAAAAATGTGTCATATTTTTGTCACATTTTTCTAATATAATTGTTTTTGCAAAACAACAACGACGCTCAATTGTTGAATACTTTTTTCAAAATTTGCATAAGATTTAATATATAGTAAAAATTGCAAATTAGTAACATAAATTAGCAATGAATTTTTTTTCTTTATCTTGCAATAAATTTTTAGCAAATGGAAATTTATATTCATAATTGGAAAATAATAAAAAAATTTGTTGCAAAATTTCAACGAAAATGGGCGTTTAAAATGAGGTTGCTATATGTCTATTTTCATGTAGTGTATATATGTTAAAGCTTATTATTTCAATAAAATTTAAATATCTATATAAAATTTAAATTTATATACTATATATACTCTGACAAAAAAACTACCACACATCTAATTATTGAATGAAAAATGTGATTTAGTATAATACGATCTGATTCATTATTCTAATTGATTATCTATTAAATAAATTTTACAATATAAACTCATATGCGGAAAGTTACGAGCAGTAAAATAAAATCCAAGAGAAACGGCTAAACTGTTTTCATAATAAAAAAACACCAATGAAAAAAAATCTTATATAAATAAATAAAATATTATCTATCATTTAGTTTTTACTTTTCCTAATATATTAAAAATTTTATTCAAATAATTTAGATATTTTGATTTCTACCATATTTAGAATTAAAACAAATTCAAATGTTTCTAATTTTTATAGCAAAAAACTGATTGAATTTAATTAAATCTAGTTTGTTATCCTTATTGGTTAATTGTTAAATAAAACATCAAGTATTTTAATTGAATAAATTTTGTAAAAATATCCAATTTAATTACATGAATGAATACGTAAATCTATTAGTTTATGGATCAAATACTTCAATAGATCTAATATTTATAGGGATAAATACAAATTTAAAATGACACCTTAAACTTTCCTTGATTCTGTAAACTTTCCTGAATTTACAAATTCATAAGTTTCAGCCAAAATAAAAGAATCCACAATTTTCCACAAATAACAACAAATCCATAGTTTTCCTATAAAAAGTATCTGTTATGATAATCATGATTATGATGACAATGATGATGATGATGGGGATGATGATGATGATATTGATGATGTTGGTGATGGCGACGATGGTGACGATGATGATGATTATGATGATGATGATGAAGATGATGATTATGATGATGATGATGATGGTGGTGGTGGTGGTGCTGTTCTTAATAATGATTATGATAGTGATGGTATGATGATAATTACATGATGATGATGGTGATGATGGTAATGGAATGATGATAGAGATGATGATGGTGTTGCTGATGGTGATGATGATGATGATGGTGTTGGTGATGATGATGATGATTATGGAGTGATATTATTGATACTTTATCCATTACCCATTTACCTCTTATCTGAATGTTTAATGGGCTAACTTAATCAATTTAAACCACTCTGACACTCCTAAAATTGAGGAGGAAATAAATTATGTTTTATTTAGTTAATATTTAAAATCAATCATTTCAGGTAGCGAGACCGAGATGGTTAAAACAGATAGAGAATAACGGAAGTGCTGAGTTATGGGAGGTTTTCAGAAAATACCACGAGACAATGAATGGTGAAAGTTTCTACTATATTTTTTTTTCAAGTATCATACTAGGCATGAACGTTTGAGTTTATCAAATCTTTCGGGTCTTTGGTTTAAGAGATTAGAATATATTCGGCCATTTATAATTTTTAGTTTAGTTCGGTTCCATATGCGTATGAATCAGGTTTGACAACATAAAGTATAAAATATAATAAAATTCAGTTAATTTTGAACAATTTTTGGTTTATTTTTCTTAAATATAATTAAGAACTTTCCAATATTTTGGTTACTTTTGGTGTTTTGGTTATTTTGTTCTATACAATTGTAAGATTAAGTATTATTAATATGTTATATGTCGACTATGTTAGGCATCCAGTTGGTTTTATTTGGATTTGGTTTCTTGAATAAAGGAGTTTAGGATTCATTCAAATTTTATCGGTTGGGATTTGGGTTTTGGTGCTTTCTTTTTCCAGTCGGATTGGGTTTGGTTTTTTGTTTGTTGGTATTTTCCCCACGCGTATCTCACACGATTGTCCAATAAAAAAATAACAAGATGGAACGAAAAACTACTGAACTAGTATATATTTTTAATATGTAACTTAAAAGAAATAATTAAATTAATTTATGTATAAAAATAAATTTCTGTATACAACTCTTTTTCTCTACGAACACATATTTTTTACATTTTTCCTAAAATCATTTATGATATATCACTAAAATAATATTTTATTTAATAAATTTATTCGCAATTTAATTTAATCTCTGTCCATCAACGGACTCTAACTATAGAAATGGAATATAAAATTGGACAAAATAAATATAGAATTTGAAAGTCTAATTTATATTTCAATAAAAAGTATTAATTGGGCCTAAGAAAAATAAATAATCATGAAACCAAAAATAAAACAAAAACTCTGTATAATTTTTTTGCCTAAACTAAAATTATATTGTGCCCAAAATAGAAATAAGGATGAACTTTGATATCAAAAATTAAAGACGAAAATAAATAACATTATTTATCAAGGAGTAAATATCATATCTTATATTTTTGTAAAATGTATCATTACATTGTTTTAATCTATAGGTAGTACTCTGTATATAAACGTTGTACTATCAATAATAAGATCATAGTTCTATCATCTCTCTATATGGTATCAGAGCAGAAAAATACATAGATATAAAAAGTTTGATCTACCGCCACTCTTCTCCATCATGCATTCCCTTGATTCTAGGTTGATCTTTCCTTGCTACAGCTGGTGCATTTTCTTATCTACCTAATAAGAAGGTAAATCTTTTAACATCAATAAGGATGTCTTCTATGATGCAGTTACAGAGAATGATAGCAAATATGGCTCTTATACCACCATTAAAGAGAAGAAGTTGGATATCATATTAGCAGCAACACCTGACATGAATGTTGAGGCTAATGAAGACAAATGGCAGAAGGTCAACAAGAGCAGCAAACAGAAGAGTAAGATACTGTTATCAGGTTCTAATATGACTTTGACACCGCTGAGACGTATTGGTAACACCATTAAGTATAAGATGAAATATAAAGGTATGTCAAGACCCTTCTTTAAAGTTAAAGGTATCATCACTGCAGATTTTTAAGAAAAAGGCCAAACAGTTATGGTTGACATGTTGAGCAAAGTTCTGGTGCTTAATATACATGATCATTGAAAAAGCAGACCGTGTCTCAACCCACCTCCACCCCTCCCTGATCCTCCTGTGGATTCTCATCCCATTTAAACATCATTGGAGTCAATCTCGCGACCTTAAACAAGCGCTTGGTGGAGGCAAACCATCGATAAATCTGTATTTATATTTAAATTTAGTGTTATCTATTTATCAATGTCAGTCTAAATATTTTCAAAACGAACTAACAGGATCGACCTTTCCAAAGTTAGGGTCGATTGATCCCCCCTGCCGGAAATTTGTAAAAGATTTTGAAACAATTGTTCTAGTTTGACTCGTTAGATTTTGCCTTGTGTCGAGCAACACAACTCTTATGTCGACCGACACATGTGTCAAGGTAAGTACTTCTATAACATTGGGGACAATGTTGATTAAGTTTGGGAAATGTATTTACTGGCATTATCTTTTATTTTATTATGAGATATTCCTTTGTTTTATTGAGTCAAAACCTTTGCCTAAAAACAATTTTTTTTATGGAGGAAACCACAACAACTGCAGAAGCTTAAGTGACCACTGATTCTATCTTCACTAGCATCCAAGACTACTGGAAAAATCAATGGCTGATCGGTTGACTTGAGACTCCGATATTTCCAACAGAAATCCACTAATGTCTGAGATAATTTATGTTTATTCCTAATACCTCATCAATGTGACCGATGTTTTATGGACTTGACTCCACGTTCAAACTTGACCTGACCAGCTAGTGGTAAATTACTGGTACTCCTCTCCTTAGGTCCAAATAAATAAATGTATAAAATGAGAAGAGTCTAAATTAAGTAAAGGGGTAGGAAAAATTCCAACGACCTCATTATTTTACTCAAGATTGCGATGATCACGAAATGTCTAGAAGCGAGGCTTGGAAATTTTCCCGTAATGTCATTATTCGCATACAGCTTTGAATTATAAATAATGAATGAGAAATAACAATTATGGGGGAGAAAAAAAATACCAAAGTTTAGTATGGCTATTTTGATATTGTGATGTACGGGAATGAGTCTAGAAGTTTCATAGCATTGAGATCAGATATGAGACCCATCAGTAAAGGGCTGTTGGCTTATGTTGTGAAGTTATGGATTGAATCAGGAATGCTGTGACTGCTAGCAATGAATTACATGGTGGTGTGGATCTTTTCAGGTAAGAATTTAAGTGGTTTTACCTAGTTGAATGTGAGTGTGGTGCTCTGATGACGATATGAGTTTCTTTGTTTTCAAACTTTTTTCTCTGGTTAGTCTTATGTTTGCTTGAGGGGAAGCAAAAGCTAAGTATGGGGGGAGTAATGGCATCATGTGACTTCAAAGATCATAATGTGCAACCAACTTCATCCATCGTCTCTGCCTCAGATTCAGTTCGGGCTGAGTAAAGATATATTTCAGACTTTTATGGTCAGTAAACACCTAAAATTTCCCACCATATGATCTCCAAATCTTAAGCACAAACACAACGGCTGCCATCTCCAGATCGTGAGTTGGGTAAATGAAATCATGTTTCCTCAATTACCATAAAGCATACGTGATCACCCTCTCTGCTGCATAATTAGACACCCTAGTCGAAGCTTAGACGCATCAATATACACAACATAGGGCTCATCCGTCTTTAGCAAAGCCAACACAGCCATGCTAACTAACATCTTCTTAAACTTTGCAAACCTCTCCTTGCACTCTAGGAACCACACAAAAGGAACATTCTTCCCCGTTAGCTAAGTCATGGATTGATCCATGCTGGAAAAACCCCTGATAAACCTCCTATAATAACAGGCCAATCCATGAAAACTCCGAATATCTGTCACATTCCTCGATCTCGGACACTTCTCAATCGCATGAATCTCTTTTGGATCCACTGAAACCCCCCACTCTCTGAAACCACATGACCCAGCTTAGCAAACAACTTCTGCTCCCGTAAATGATTGGAATGCTCCTGATGACTGTTAGAATACATTAGGATTGCAGCGATGAATATAATGACAAAATCTTCCAGATATACCTAAGAGACTCTGTAAATCATTCTCATAAATGCATCTGGTGCATTATGCCATGCTGGCGCCATTTGCAAAACCCCTAACAAACCTCCTATAATAATCGGCCAAGCCAAGAAAACTCCAAATCTCTGCTGGATTCCTTGGTCTCGGCCACTCTTTAATCGCACAAATCTTTTCTGGATCATCTGAAATCCCAATCTCTGAAACAACATGATCCAGCAAACCAATCTCGCGTTGCCAAAAATTGCACTTGCTCAACTTAGCACACAACTGCTGCTTCGACAGCTTTTTCAAAACTTTCCTCGAATACTTGGTCGTTAGGACTCTTAAAATACACCAGAATGTCATCGATGAAGATAATGACAAACTTATCCAGATACTCTTGAAAGACTGCGTTCATCAACCTCAGAAATGCAGCTGAAGCATTATGCCATGCTAACGTCAAGGATTAAGCATGCTGGCGCCAGGGATTAAGCCATGCTGGCAAAACCCCTGACAAACTTCCTATAATACTATAGAACAAAATTGAAATTATATAAATTAACAGAATATGAGAGGGGAATTTTGAGTCATTGGTTGAGTTTGGGTAGTTTAAGTTCCTAAATACCAAAATTTATTAGTTTTATTTCATTTTATTTTTATTTAAACTAAAGGTGAACATGATACTTTTTAAGCATCAGTTGATTTATTTCGATTTAGATTTACTGGGGTTTGAATTTTTGGATGAAATAAAATCTGGTTCTAAAAGATGAAAATCCGAAAAACTCAAAGAAATTTTCACCTCTAATTTAAATATGGAATAATTATATGACTTCTTCAATTAATCAACTGAAAAGATGGAAGAAATATATTCACGGTTTTAAAAGAAAATCATTGTTGCAAAAGAGTTACTAAACTGATGAATGTAGTAAAAAATGTGTCATATTTTTGTCACATTTTTATAACTATAATTGTTTTTGCAAAACAACCGCAACACTCATTCGTTGAGTAATTTTTGAAAAATTTGCATATGATTTGAGATATTGCAAATTACTAACATAAATTTGTAATATTTTTTCTTTATTTTGCAATAAATTTGTAACAAAATGGAAATTTCTATTCATAATTGCAAAATAATCAAAAATGTTTTTGCAAATTTTAAACAGAAATGGACGTTAAAAATGATGTTGCTATATGTCTATTTTCATGTAGCGTCTATATGTTAAAGCTTATTATTTGAGTAAAATATAAACATCTATTTAAAAAAATTAATTCACATACTATATATACTCCAATAAAAAAACTACCACACATCTAATTATGGAATGAAATACTGTGATTTAGTATAATCATAATTGATTAACTATTAAATATATTTTACAATATAAATTTTTACGTGGAAAGTTATGAGCAGTAAAATCAAATTCAAGAAATACCGGTAAGCAGTTTTCATAATAAAAACACCAATGAAAACAAATCTTATATAAATATACTAAATATTAGATATCATTTACTTTTCATTTTCCTACTATATTTTCAAATCCTATTATTTCCATAAAAGTTTAAATTTTTATTGATATAATTTAGGTTTTTAGATTTCTACCATATTTAGAATTAAAACAAAATTCTAATGTTTCTAATTTTTAATAGCAAAAAAAACTGATTGAGTGGTGGTGTTGTTAATGATGACTATGATATTATTGGTATGATGATAATGACATGATGATGGTGGTGATGATGGGAGGTTTCAGAAAACACCAAGAGACAATGAATGGTGAAAGTTTCTACTATATTTTTTCAAATATTTCGGGGTCTTTGGTTTAAGAGATTTAGAATATATTCAGCTATTTATAATTTTTTGTTTGGTTCGGTTCCATCTGGGTATAAATCAGGTTTGACTATATAAAATATAAAATATATTAAAATTCAGTTAAATTTGAACAATTTTTTGTTTATTTTTCTTAAATATAATTACGAACTTTCAAATAATTTGGTTATTTTTGGTGTGTTTGGTTATTTTGTTCTATATAATTTTAAGTGTAAGTATTATTAATATGCTATATGTCAAATATTGATATGTTAGGATTTTATCATCTTTTAAGTATGTTTTCATTGTTCATATTTTGCATTTTGTATTGCATATGTAGAGTTAGGGACATATTTTAAAAAGTTTCTTGCTTTGTAGGTGCATGAAGAAAAGTGTGGAGCTTTGAAGACATTTAGATGGCCATTTGCATCAAGAAAGGATGTTTGAGAGAAGAAGAATGACCACATCGGCATCCTCCAGCGGCATAGGCTGACCGGTGTGAAACTGACAAGAAAACTGGGCGATTGCAATACGTCGTGCATTGATGTGAGAAGGCCGCTGAGATGTACTGACCAAATGCACAGACGTGAGAAGGCCGCTGAGACATACCAGCCAAGTGCACCGACGTGAGAAGACCAATGTACCGATTCTGATTTGGCAATTTAAGTCTTAACTAAGTTTAACCAGTCCGAAATTTTATTCTACACCAAGTTATTTATCTTAGTAAAAATATGCTGAGACCCTAATTTTGAGGGACTATGTTTTTAAGGATCTTTACCCACTTTTTAGTTTTATCTAAGCTTTTTGTATTAGGATCATGGTTCTTTTGATCTTTATAAAATCTTGATTTCATAATATCTTTGAGATCTTTTATCTTATGTTTATGATTATGCAAAGATCAAACCAAAAGATTTGTATTTTCATACTCATGAGTGAGTAGTCTCTTTTAGGAGATTGGGGATGTTAGATCTAGGTTGAGTAGTGATAGTTTAGTTGAGTTTAGGTTTGTAATCATATATTCTTGCTAGTTAGGTTGAGTTGAATGCTAGATTAGCAAGAAATTGTTGGTTTAGATCTTAAGTATTTCTCACACTCACAAGGTGTTTGATGAAATGCTTGATCCAAACTTTTCAAGCTCTTTCCGATCCTGGCCAGTGAGAATTGATGTTTAGGATGTTTAGAGGTTAAGAAGACATATTATTATTACTCAGTAGTCAATTAAGTTTTAACAAGAGTTATAAACATTTAAGGTGATTAGTGAAGGGATTACTACTATGAGAATGGATTAGTCAAGTTTATTGTTTTGGAATCATCAGATTAGATCTAAGCAGTAGATAAAGACTCCACTAGCTTAGCATTGATTAGTCTAGATCATCTATAACATTCCCAATGATCCTTCTTTGTTAATTTGATTTCAAAACCATTTTAGTTATTTTCCCGCTCTATTTATATTTTCAAACTTTGTTTACAAAAACCAAAAACATATTTACTTAGATTAAAGCATGATTTGCACTCTTAATGTGTTAAAACTTAATTTCAAGTTGAATTGATTCCCATTTATGTTACAATGCATTTGGGTAATTGATAACCTTGATTTGCAAAAATAGTAATATCAATTTGGCGTCGTTGCCACTTGGGACCTTTTAATACCATTAGGAGTTAATTGTATTTTGAGACTAAGTTTTCTTTATTACATTTGTAGGTCCATGAATCTTAGAATTCATGGTCCACAAAACTTGGTTGATTATGTTGAGGATATTCGCTGATTAGAAAGAGAAGGTAGGAGAGCTACAGGAGATCGATTACAACACTTACGTGTTTAGGGATGAATAATGAAGAATTTCCTCCGGGATTTCCACTGGTTCCTCAGCAAGGACAACCAGTCCTTAGACCCATAGGAGCATTCGATGCACCGACCATTAGAGCTCAAGCTACAGGCATTCCGACACCTTCCATTTCTGATAATAACTTAGAGATTAAGTCAAGCTTGACCAATATGGTTCAGAACCAAAGGTACAATGGATTATCCTTGGAAGACCCTCTCGATCACTTACACCAATTTGAGAGATTATGCAGAATGGTGAAGATGAATGGCATCCTCGAGGAATCCATCCAGATGATACTTTTCCCTTTCTCATTAGGGAACAAGGCCTTCCAATGGGAGAAAGGCATTGTTCCAACTTGGTATCTACTTGGGATATGTTTAAGAAGGAATTTCTCAATAAGTTTTTTCCTAAAAAAAGACAGCAAAGCTCCGAAACGACATTGCTAGTTTCAAACAAGGTTTCCAAGAGAACTTATATGAAGCATGGGAAAGGCTAAAAGGTTACATTAGGAGTTTCTGGTTTATCTAGGGAGAACTTGCTGGGTATTTTCTATAAAAGCACACTTGAGAAGTATCGCTGCACCTTAGACACGGCAAGCTATGAAATTTTTGACAACTTGAATGTGGAACAAGGAAAGTTGTTGATTGAGAATATTGCTCAGAGTGATGCTTGTTATGGAGGATTCTATGATAGAGAGCTGAGAGATACTAGTGGACAAGATCAGAGCATTAAGGATAACTTTACGGTCATCAATGATAAACTTAAAAAATGAGCAAAGAGTTTGATAATAGTCAACAAGAGTATCAACAAGAATATATTGAGATGGGAGTTTATGTTGAGGATAATGGAGAGACACAAGAGGAAGTTAATTATGTGGGCAACCAAGAAGGATTTAAAACAAACTTTTCAACCAAAACTATCGCAACCATCCCAACCTCTCATACCGCAATCCTAACATTGAAAACCCAAAAGACCAAACCTATACCAAACCACAAAACCAAACTTTCCAACCAAACCAAACTTTCTAACCAAACCAAAACTTTCAACCAAGACATTAATACTAAAACCAAACTCTCCAACCCAACCATAAAATTCAACCAAGACCTCAATATCCAAGCCAGACCCAAACGTTCCTACCAAATACTTCCCAACCACTTCAACATACACCACCAATAACCACCAACCCCAATACCCTCCTCCTTAAGCAAATCTTGGAAGGGCAAACCAAGGGCACTTTCAAAATCAACAAACGAATGGATGGTATGCTGGGTGCTTATAATGAGTTAAGCAACTATCTTCCCAGGTCAAAAACCTTGACAATCAAGTAGCTCAAGTAGCTTCTTCTTCCAAATGACCTATGGAAATTTTAACGGGAAAGCCAGAACCAAACCTAAAAGAATACATTAATGAAATTACTCTTCGATGTTGTAAAGAACTCCCTTGTGGTGATCTTAATAAGGACATTAAGCCTAAAGAAAGGGAGATGGTGATACAGATAGAGGATGATGAAGTTATTAGCAATAGAGATGGTTTGGAAGAAATAATTGAGAGAAATGCTGTTGACAAGGATAAAGAAAAAGTTATTAACAAATCTACTAAGATTCTTCTACAAGAACACTCTCCAAAAACAAAAAGTTTTGCAAAAAACGATACCCTCTTTGTGCCTCCACCATATGAATCCAAAGCTTCCATTTTAGGGCCGTTTCAAGAAATACCTCATGGAAAAGTACAGAGCAATGTTTGATAAACAAATGAGTGAAGTCACAGTCACAATGCCACTTCTCAATGCCTTTTTCCTGTCCCTTACATATAACAAATTTCTCAAAGATGCGGTGAAGGAGAGACAAAAATCATTGGAGAGTATTGTTGTCTTAACTAGTGAAGTGAGTGCTATCATTTAAAATAAGATAATAGCCACGAAGGATAACGACCCTGGTAGTTTCTCCTTCCCATGTTCCCTTGGTCCTATGTACTTCAACAAGTGTCTATGTGATTTAGGAGTGAGTGTTAGTTTGATGCCGTTGTCAGTTGCTAAACGTCTAGGATTCCCGAAGTACAAAGATTGTAGAATCTCTCTGGTCCTCGCGGATTGGTCTATTAGAACTCCCATGGAAATCCTTGAAGACCTACCGGTAATGATATGATGTTTTGAGATACCTATAGAATTTGTTGTCCTTGATATGGTGAAGAGGAAAATTATTCACTCATTTAAGGATGCCCATTCTTGAGAAATACTGGTTTGATGATAGATGTAAAGAGAGGCAAGATCAATTTGCATTTGGTTGGTGAAGTATTAAGTTTTGACATTCATAAGATGTTAAAGAAGCCAACCATTGAAGGACAAGCATTTTGGGTATAAGAGATGGAAAATATTGCGGATGAATTGTTGGAAGAGATATACAAAAAGATTCCCTTCAAGATTCATTAACAGTTAAGTAAGGAGATTATAGATTGCTGATTGGCGAAAGCGAAGGATATGAAAGATTGTTAGACGTTGGGAATGATTCTTCAAGGACAGTGCATTTCGAGACTTGAACCGACATCACATTGAGGTTATGAATGCTGATGGGAAAGAAAATATCAAATATCATGGAAGAGAGAAAGATTGGAGCAAACTAAAGGCTCCTAAGGTTGACCTTAAACCTCTTCCACAAGGCCTAAGGTACGCTTTTCTTGGAACAAACTGTACTTACTCCGTGATAATCATTGAGTTTCTTAATGACGAAGAAGTTTTTACCCTTTTAGGAAAATTAAAACAATTTAGAAAAGCCATAGGTTATTCACTTGATGATATCAAGGGATTCTCGGAAACCTTATGTACACACAGGATCCATTTGGAGAATGAGTCGATGACTTCTGTGGAACATCAAAGGTGGTTAAAACTCAACCATAGAGATCTTGTACGGAAAGAGATACTCAATCTTCTAGATGCAGAAATCATCTACCCAATCTCGGACAGTACTTGGGTTTTCCCGGTTCATGTGGTACCAAAAAAGGAGGAATCACGGTTGTCAAAAACAATAGAGATGATTTAATACCAACTAGGACCATAACTGATCGTAGGATGTGTATTGATTATCGTAAACTTAATGCTGCATCTAGAAAATACCACTTCCCCAACCATTTATTGATCAAATGCTAGAGAGATTGGCAAACCATACCCATTATTGTTTTCACGATGGTTATTCTGGATTTTTCCAAATTCCTAAACACCCAAATGATCAAGAGAAAACAACCCTTACATGTCCTTATGGTACCTTCGCCTATTGTAGAATGCCATTTGGGAAATGTATGATCAACCAACCTTTCAACGTTGCACGATGTCAATATTTGCATATTTGATTGAAAGTGTGGTAGAAGTTTTCATGGATGACTTATCCATCTATGGAGATTTGTTTGCCTCTTGTCTTTCTAATCTTTGCAGGATTCTACATTGTTGTAAAGAGACACATCTTGTGCTGAATTGGGAAAAATGTAACTTCATGGTCAAGGAAGGAATTGTTTTGGGTCACAAGATAGTTGAGTGAGGGATTGAGGTGGATAGAGATAAGATAGAGGTGATGATGAGTTTAGTTCCACCAGATTCTGTGAATGGGATAAGAAGTATTTTTGGGTCATGCAGGATTCTACAGATGTTTCATTAAAGACTTTTCAAAAGTAGCTAGACCTCTTACACGACTTTAGTTCAAAGAGGTAACTTTTGAGTTTGATGAAGAATGTTTGGAAGCTTTTGAGAGGATTAATAAAGAATTGATCAGCTCTCCAGTTGTTGAAGCTCCGAATTGGGATTTACCATTCAAAATCATGCGTGATGCAAGTGACTATGTAGTAGGATCTGTTCTTGGACAAAAAGTTGATAAAAAACTTCATGTCATATACTATGCGAGTAGAATCCTTGATTATGTGTAGTATAAATATATTACAATGGAGAAAGAGTTACTCGCGATACTATTAGCTTTTGAGAAATTCAGATCATACTTGGATGGTTTGAAGGTAATAGTATACACACATCACACATCTTTGAGGCCTTTATTGGCTAAGAATGATGCAAAACCAAGGCTCTTGAGGTGGATTTTGCTACTACAAGAATTCGACTTAGAAATCAAAGATAAAAAGGGGGTTGAAAATAGTGTTGCTGATCATCTATCAAGGATGTGAGATGGTTATGAAATCCCTAGATATGATTCACTTCCAGAACCTCTAATGGCAATCCAACTTCTTGAGATGACAAATGAAATATTACAAAAACTTGAGGAAGTAAGAAATCATGGAGCCATTCAAGCTAGAACCTTATACCAAGTAAACTTCTTTAGAGACATTAACAGGTTTTATTGGGATGATCCATACCTCTACAAACTTTGAAAGGATGGTTTGTATCTAAGATGCATCTCTGAAGAAGAAATTGATGGTATTTTACAACATTGTCATCGTTTGAGCGTTGGAGGTCATTTCGCTACTTTCTAAACCATTCAAAAAGCTTTGCAAGCAGGATTGTGGTGGCCCACAATGTTTAAGAATGCACACGAGTTTGTAGCAAAGTATGATCCTTGCCAAAGGAAAAGAAGCATAAGCAAGCAGAATGAGATGCCATAATCTCCCATTTTTGAAGTAGACATTTTTTATATCTAGGGAATAGAGTTCATGGGACCATTCCCATCATCCTATGGTAACAAATACATCCTGGTAGCGGTTGACTAGTTTCCAAATGGGTCGAAGCTCTAGCTAGGCCAACAAATGACACCATGCTTGTGTTGAAGATATTCAAAACTATAATTTTCCACGATTTGGTATTCCACGCATTGTGATCAGCGATGGAGGTTTACAATTTATCAATAAAGTGTATGAAAACCTTCTGAAGTATGTTTTATATGTTCATATATTGCATTTTGAATTACATATGTAGAGTTAGGGACATATTTTTCATAGTTTCTTGCTTTGTAGGTGCATGGAGTAAAGTATGGAGCTTTGAAGCCATTTAGATAGGCATTTGTATCAAGAAAGAATGTTTGAGTGAAGAAGAATGATCACATCGGCATCCTCCAGCGGCATAGGCTGACCGGTGTGAAGCTGACAAGAAAACTAAGAGATTGCAAGACATCGTGCACTGACGTGAAAATGCCGCTGAGACGTACCGGCCAAATGCACCAACGTGAGAAGGCAGCTGAGACGTACTGGCCAAGTGCCCCGACGTGAGAAGGCCGTTGTACCGATTCTGATTTGGCAATTTAAGTTTTAACCAAGTTTAACCAGTCCGAATTTCTATTCTAAACCAAATTATTTAGCTTGGTATAAATATGTTGAGACCCTAATCTCCATAGGATTATGTTTTATTTTAAGGATCTTTAGCCACTCTTAGTTTTCTCTAAGCTTTTGTATTATGATCTTGGATCATTTCATCTTTATAAAGTCTTGATTTCTTAATATCTTTGAGATCTATATCTTATGTTTATGATTATGCAAAGATCAAACCAAATGATTTGTATTTTCATACTATGAGTGAGTAGTCTATTTTAGGAGCTTTGGGATGATAGATCTAGGTTGATTAGTGATAGGTTAGTAGAGTTTAGGTTTGTAATCATATATCCTTGCTTGTTATGTTGAGTTTAATGCTAGATTAGCAAGAAATTGTTGGTTTAGATCCTATGCATTTCTCACACCCACAAAGATTTTGATGAAATTCTTGATCCAAACTTTTCAAGCTCTTTTCGATCCTAGCCAATGAGAATAAATGTTTAGGATATTTAGAGGTTAAGAAGACATGTTTTATTTGGATTCAGTTCCTCTGATAAAGGAGTTTAGGACTCACTCAAATTTTATCGGTAGGGATTTGGGTTTGGTACCTTTTTTTCGAGTCGGTTTCGGTTTGGTTCTTTGGTTGTTGGTGTTTTCCCCTACGCATGTCTCTCACGAATATCCAAAAAATAAAACAACAAGATGGAACGAAAAACTACTGAACCTAGTATATGTATTTTATAAAAATATAAAATAAATTTCTGTATACAACTCTTTTTCTCTACGAAACATACATTTTTATTTATTTTTCTAAACATAATTTAAGATATATCACTAATAATAATAAATTTATCTCAATTTAATTTAACCTCTATCCATCCACGGATTCTAACTATAGACACGGAATAGAAAATTGGACAAAATAAGAATAGAATTCAAAATTCTAATTTATATTTCAATAAAAGTATTATTTGGGCCTAACAAAAATAATTAATCCTGAAACCAAAAATAAAACCGAAACTTTGAATAATTTTTTTGCCTAAATTAAAATATATGGTGCCAAAATAGAAATAAAAATGAACTTTCATTTGAAAAATCAAAGCCAAAAATAAATAACATTATTTATTAAGGAGTAAATATCATATCTTATATTTATGTAAAATGTATCATTCTATTGTTTTAATCTCTAGCTAGTACTCTGTATATAAATGTTGTACTATCAATAATAAGATCATAGTTCCATCATCTCTCTATATGGTATCAGAGCAGACAGATACATACACCTAAAAAGTTCTACCTGCCGCCACTCTTCTCCATCAACTCACCACTTCACCGAATTTCTTCTCCTCAATTCCCTCCATTTTTCTCTTCTCATCATGAGTAGTTTTAACAACTCAAACCCTGCAACCGTGTTTCTTCGGCCGATACCATCGCTGTCAATGGTGCTTGTCTTCTCAACATAAATATTACCAAGCCCTAATCGGATAACTATTTTATGTTGAGTATGCAAGTTCATGCTCTTCTCGGTGGATATGATTTAACATCATATCTTGATGGATCTGTCACTGTTCCAGATCCGGTCATCATCACCAGTGAGACAAACTCATCTTCTCTGCTGTTCTGGGTGCGGTCTCTGTCGCGATTCAACAGCTTCTCTCTCGCAAGATGACTTCTGCTGAAATATAGAGTATTCTGGCCACGACTGATGCTACACCAAGCCAAGGCCATATCAAACTGTTGCAGCATCAATTCAAAAAGTGGACTATAGGGTCTAAAACTGTTGATGTATACATCTAGGCCACTTATACCAGATTTGATCAACCTGCTTTGCACGGAAAATAATTGATCAATGAAATGGTCGGGACTCTTCTCCTACCATTCCAGCGCTACAATGAAAACTTCGGAACCATGAGGCGACGTTTCTATCAATGACAAAATGGTAGCATTTTCATTCACGGCCAACTATGTTAACAGAAACAATAACAGTTACAAAAAAATAACAATAATACATCACGTCCATACTTAGGCTGATGTCAATCTGCCAATTAGCAGGGTCACTCCACCATGAGGTGTTTCCAGTTTCAGCAACTCGCTCAACAACAACACCTCTATTGCTTCGCACGCCTAGCTACCAGCCATCTCCGTTGTCCCTCGTGCTAATGTAGCAACAAGGCACCTCAAAACCCTTGGATCCTTGAATCGAGAATAACATTCCACATCATCTCCGATCTCAAAGTCTAGCACTTCATCAACCTTATCTTGATGGAGAATAAGTGGTGCTCTGAAATGAGACAGTGCTTCCGATCCCTCATACGGGTTCGGCACTTCTCCCTTCTCAAACAAAACTTTTCTCTTGAAAATTTCGTATATATCAAATTCTTGTCTTTATATATCGCTTATACAATGCTAACCAAGTCTTGGTAGAATTCTTTTCTGATCATTTTCATGTGAAAGATCTCAACTCGGGGTCCCAAGGGCAAACTAAAGCGAAACTTCATGAGTGACCAATCTCATCTTCATCGCCCATTACCCTCTTTGCCACACCAACCGCCAAGATCACTACCTCACAGTGGTATTTCGCCTTGGTCACCCATCTCTTCCGGTTTTAATTTCCATTATTTCTAAATTTTCCTTACATGTTTTGAAAACTCTTTCTTCTCATTTAGCTTGCAATGATTGTTTCAGTAAAAAGTGTCCTAAAATCCCTTCCTCGCCAACCTGGATTGTCTCTACTCGTCTTTTACAATATCTTTTCACCGATCTCTTGACATCTCTAGTTTATTGTTTGATAATTTCAAGTATTACCTAGTTATTGTTGATCATTTTACTAGGTATACTTGGTTTTGTCCAGTCAAATTCAAATATTATGTTAAAGAAACATTCATCCAATACAAAAATATCATCAAAATATACCACAACGAACTTACAGATGTAGGCCCTCAGAATATGATTCATCAGCCTCATAAAGGTGCTCGGAGCATTGCTAAGTCCGAATGGCATCACTAACCATTCATACAAACCCCTCTTAGTCTTGAAAGCGGTTTTCCACTCATCTCCCTCCTTCATCCTTACTTGATGGTATCCACTTCTCAAATCTATCTTGGAGAATATGGTGGCACCGTTGAGTTCATCTAGCATGTCATTAAGTCGAGGAATGGGATGCCTATACTTGATAGTAATGTTATTGATAGCCCTACAGTCGACACACATCCTCCAGGACCCGTCCTTCTTAGGCACTAGAAGCACTGGTACTGCACAAGGAATTAAGCTTTCTCTTATGTATCCTTTGGACATCAATTCTTGCACTTGCCTTTCGAGTTCTTTAGTTTCCTCTGGACTAATTATATACGCAGCTCTGTTTGGTAATGGTGCCCCTGGTACCAAATCAATCTGATGCTCAATACCCCTTACTGGTGGAAGACCCGGTGGTATGTCTTCTGGAAACACATCAACAAACTTCTTCAAAAGTTCTTGAACAGCCCTGGGATAGTCCTCTTGTCCTTGACCTGAGACTATACTCTCTTTAAAGATCATCAGTAGCACCGTTTCTTTTGCCTCAAGTGACTTAAAAACAGAAGTAGGAGTAATATAGAGATTAGTCTTACTTACCTGGTTCCCCTTGTCCATGGTTCTTTGCATTTCAAACACTTCTTGTGGGGTGAGTGGGGCGAGACTATGCTTCTTTGCCTTGTGTATAAAAGTGTAGTAGTTGGTGCGTCCATTGTGTAGAGCCTCCTTGTCAAATTGCCAAGGCCTTCCAAGCAAAAGTTAGCCGGCTTGCATAGGGACTACATGACATACTACCTGATCCGCATACTTCCCTATGCTGAAGGGTACACTAACTTGTTCGGAAATCCGTAGTTCAGTCTCATTGTCGAGCCATCGAACTCTATAAGGCCGGGAATGCTTTGTCTTTGGAAGACCTAACTTGTCAACTAGATACTTGCTGGCCACGTTAGTGCATGACCCTTCATCAATAATCAGACTACAGACCTTGGAGTTGATAGTGCACCTTGTGTGAAAGATGTTCTCACGCTGAATGGTTTCTGGATCATGGAGTGTACTAAGTGCTCTTCGGATAACTAACAGCTCACCTGTCTCTGGGTATTCAACAATATCTTCCTCAGACTCCCCTGGATCATCCTCAGCTTCATCTTGTGACTCGTACTCTCCATCTGGCTTAGGGATCATAACTCTCTGATTCGGACACTCCCTGGCATAGTGTCCCTTTCCTTGGCACTTAAAACATGTGATGTCTCGGGCTCTTTGGGTATTAGCCTTAACTTGTTCAGGCATGGTGCCCTTAGAAGTTTCAGCAGTGGTTTTCCTAAGTTTAAGGTCTCCGGCAATAGGTTTTCCTTTGTCAAAGGCCCTTGTTGGTGGAGTCCAGACGGCTTTGTTTCTAGGAGTAGCGGCAGATTTCCTTTTGATATGTTGCTCAGCCTGAACTGCAAGGTGTAACAATTCATTGAAGTCATGGTAGGGTTGTCTCTCCACTTTCCTTACTATCCGATCATGTAATCCATCAAGGAACTGAGCCATCAACGTCTCCTCTGCGTCTTCGGTCTCCAATCTATTCCTAAGAGATTCGAATTCCTCAAAATACTCTTCTACTGACTTTGCTCCTTGAGTCAGTTTTCTAAACCTTTTCTGAAGTTCACGGTGAAAATGCGCTGGTACATATCTCTTCCTCAAACTGAACCTCATATCTTCCCAGTTGTCAACTTGGTCATGTCTAAGCCTTCTTCTTTCTGAAACATCCCTATCCCACCATGCCAGGGCATTCTCCGTAAGTTGAGCGGCAGCTAGAGAAACTTTTCTGGCTTCTGAGTAGTTGTAGTACTCAAAGATGTACTCCATTCGTTTCTCCCAATCAAGATAAGCCTCAGGGTTGACACGACCAGCGAATGTAGGGGCTGTGAGCTTCACATCCTTCCCTCCATATCTTGGCTGATCCTCATCTAGGTCACGAACTCTACCCCTTTCTCGCCTCCTAGGTCGTTGGTTAAGGTCAGGGCTGGTGGAGGATCTTCATCCCATCCAAACATGTCATCATCATTGTCCTCTTCACGTGGCTGCCTAGGCATAGGACCTTGGCGTGCTGGTTCACCTCTCAAAGGCTGTGGCTGGGCTTCCAAGCGTGTCAGCCGATCACTAACTGTCCTTATAGCCTCTAGTAACTGATGCATGGTGACGGGTGGTACTTCTTCTCCAATAGATCTTGCAAACTGTAAGTCACTAACAAACAGATCAAGTGCTAAGGGAATCTAAGAGAGGTATCAAACCCTAGAACAATATATATAGATTTTTTTTTTTTGTAATAAAGATCTGAAGCAAATAAAACAGAAAAAAAGAAAGATAGAAGGTTGGATGAACACAACCTGATTGCAGGAGCTTTTTAAAGCTCTGATACCAGATGATGTAGGAACAAAAGGGCGGTTCTTCTCACGCCGAACGTAGGGGCAAGTTCAAGGTCGTTCTTCCGAGTTGAAGGTGGTGATGGACGCAACTAGCTGGCCGTATGGCTCTCTCTAGGTAGATCCGTGGATAAGGTGGGGAATAACAAGATCTAGAAGATAGGGAAGGTGATAGAAACACAAATAAAACAAAGAAAGATAGTGGGAACAAACAGGGAGTTGTTCCTTGGATGGACTGAGGGTGTTACAGCTAGCTGGCCGTACGGCTCTCTATAGGTGAAACTGGGGCTGCGATTTGGAACCGAACAGGGGGGGAGTGATAGACGCCACACGAACTTATGGTCTAATCCGTGATAAGTCTGGAGACACTGGATTCACAAAGCCTCGCACCAAGTGAAAGCGATGTCGGCTACTTCTTGCTCAAGAAGAAAAAACTAGGTTTATTTCGATATTCAAGCATGTCCCTCTTACAAATCGGGCCTGGGGTTTTATAAGACAACCCTAGGTCAAACTACATGTAATTAAAGGAAACAACAAGAAGTTTTCAAAAAGAAACAGGTAATTTAACTAAAACAACAAGGAGTGTGAAATAGAAATGGTAAACTTCCACAAAAAGGAAAGTATGGCCGAAAAGGAATTCTTCTTCAGTTCACCAGGGACTAAGGCATTTGTAGGGCTTGTGAAAGATGTTGATGCTGATAACAAGCTCAGAAATGCGCACTAAGGGTATTGCCTCGTTAAAACCTTTCTTGGAAAACCTATTGGGACAAAACCGAGATAAGGAAAAAGAGTACAATTCCTTAGCACGTCTTTGTGTGTCTCAGACCTATGGTGGTGGAGACATATCTCCTGGATGCCATACTGATTTCCCAATATCATCCTTGGAGATATCATTGGCTGACATAACAAATAGGGTAGTAGTAGCATAACCTTGTAAAACCGGCAAGAAGAGAAGGTCTTGTTTCTTGGATGGCAAGGAGGTGCTTTTATGCTCTCCAATCTCTGGTGAGTTGTGGCTTGTTCCTTTTCCCGAGTCTTGTAGCTTGGTAACTTTGGGATCTTCTCTAGGTACTGTTGGAGTCTCGTGAGTTATCTCTTCGGTGAGTAGACTTCCCTTGAGTTCTTCATGCTCTATGAGGGTGTATAAGCTCTCCACTGACTTGTTAAACTCTTCCCTCAAGTTCCTGGTTCCTGATCTTGTCCTTGGGGTCTGTCTCATGACTGGAACTCTGGCCTCACTGTCAGCTTCAGAGGAACTATTATTGATGTCCTCATCAAAAATGCTCAAATCAGTGCTTATTGAGCTTCCATTCCCTTTACAGGCAAGTTTTCACTTTCCTTCGGGGAAAGAGGAAGACGATATATACAGATCTATAGAGGGTCTTCCCTCTTTTTGCATTTCCCAAAAATTCCTTGTTGTTGGATAATATTCTAATCAATTTTGTAGAAATTTGTAATGGAATAATTTTATTTTATTTATTAATGACTATTAGAAGTGGAAGACAAAAAGAATAATAAATCTAACAAGGGGATTATGATAATCTATTTGATTTTGAAAGATTAATAAGTCCATTTATTTAGTTTGGCATTTCTTATACCTGTTTTTATTATATTTCTATTAGGTTCTATTCTATATATTTCTATTAGGTTTTCTAAAGATTAGAAAAAACTAATTTCATTTTCACCTATGATATTACATACTCTAACTCGATTACATACCATTTAAAAAATGTATCCACGATTGGATATGTTCGAATGGATAAACCTAGGGATGTTAATTATGGGTTTTTACCCAGTGGGTACCCGAAACCAAGATTTAATATCAAGTCCGTAAGCCTGCCCGTTTCTGTTTAAAAAATACGGGCTTAAAGCGGGCAGACTTTATTTACCCCGGGCTTTATTCGGGTTTACCCTATTGGGTAATGGGTACCCACTGGGTTATTTTCATGAGATAGATATAGTGAAATAATATTTAGTCTAAATACACAAAATTGTGAAAAATTATTTTTGTCCAAAATAAAAAAAAATTTTAATTGATAATATTTTCAATATCGTAAAATTGAAATTTTAGCAAGAAAATGTGAAACTATATTTTCCGCTAAAGACATAAAATCACATAGTTATATTTTTTGCTAAAATCTGATTATTTTGTCTTCAAACATATCAAAACGCAAATTTGGCGAAAAACGGGAAATGATATTTTTCTGCCAAAACGCAAATTTGGATTTTTTTGGTCAAACCCATCAAATTACAAATTTGGCCAGAAATCATGAAGTTATATTTTCCCGCCAAAAATATAAAATCACGAAATTATGTTTTTGCGCAAAACTTATAAATTTTTACCAACCCCTCAAATCGGAAAATCAAGAAATGATATCTTTAGTTTATTTTATAATTGTGCCTAGCGAATAATTATATCAATACTTATGAAAATAATTTTATCAATATTTTTAAAACACACTAAAGAAAAAAATATTATAAAACATGAATTGTAAAATTAAACAAGAATTAAATTTGATTCATAGATTTAATTTTTAGTTTTCTTGTTTTTAAAAGTAAACTAAAGTAAATCACAAAAAACAAAAAAAAATCAATTTGGGTACCCGCGGGTATACCCAGAACTTACGGGCTTTATTCGGACTACACTGTTATTAAGTTTATGCGGGTTTTTAAAAACGGGCTTAATATGGGCAGGCTCAAAACGGGCTTGGGCCGGGCTGGGTAAAAAACCCGTCGCAACATCCCTAGATAAACCTATAATAAAGTGAAAACTTTTTTTAACTATTTTACTTTTCCATGTTTTTTTATTTCATTGTTAAAAAAAATATTTGCACAAAATGTTGATGTCTACCTATTTTGAATAGAATAGTTAGAATATCGTTGAATTGAAGTAGGTAAGAAAATTTATGTTTTTTATTTATTAATTTGTCTATTATTAAAATCAAAACGAATGCACAGATATATATATATATATATATATATATATGTCTATTTTTCCTTTTTGATCGTGGTATAGTTCTATTTGGGACAGCACATGCTGTGCGCTATCAATCTTTATTGGTCCGTAGTTGAATTTCAAACTAGGGAAGTACGTTCTGATTGAGCTTGAATAGGTATAATGGGTCAGAGTACTTTGGCCCAGAAAAAGCATCTCAGATATCTTTTCTTTCGTACTGCTCCTCTAGTTCAAGTAGTTCAAGAATTAAGGTAGCTTAGTTAATCAATTTTAAGACAGGTTTACCTCCCCTTCATCCCTTGATTCTTTGAAAGTGTTTTCCTTTGAGTGAAGGCATAAGTGCAATGTTCAGATACGTCCTCACACCAAAAGCCTTGTATGCAGATCCTAGTGCCACCATCCATGTCTGCTGAATTTGATGCATTAATTCTCCATGGTACCCGGGAACTACTACCATCATCTTCTCATCAAGATTTTTGTGGGTCTTATTGGGTTAAGCGGAAACCTGATGGCAGTGTTGAGCAGTACAAGGCTCGCCTCAAGCCAATTCATCAGCGGCCCAGGATAAGATCCTGGGTAATATTTTAAAGAAGGGAGGGACAGCTGATAAGGCTATTGACTCCACTACCCGGGGCGCAACAGACGTGGCTAAACATTTGATAGACTCGCATCGAAGGAAGATTTCTTGATTTAGTTCGATGGGAGGCATACCAACTTAGGTCAACTTTATGGGTACGTCTTTCATCCAACCACCAGTGGAGAGCAAGTGCCCCACCCGAGTCTCCAGCGAGAAGCATTTTTATATATAATATAAATTATGATCGATCAAAACCTAAATCCAAGTGCATCGATCGGTTTCCTTGCGTTGGGAGGGAGATCGAATGAACGCTTGAAAGCTAATGGGGAATCAGGGAGAAGAGAGCTAGAGATATCAGACCTAGGAATCGCACGCAGGCTTCCTGCCCCTTTTTCTGACAAGGGTTTACTCACGGGAGATCGAATGCTTCCAAAGCAGGGAAAAGAAGATAGGAAGATTGGATGGAGAATCGAGGGTGGGAACCAAAACTCATATACATATATACGCACTGGTACCACCATGAAGACTATTCCCACTGGGTGAAGAATCAGATTATGAACATGGGATAGTAAGATCCAATCCAATTGATTGATGGAAATCGACTCGATGGTCAGGTAGCCTCATCCTATTCTTTAAAGCAGTTGCGAACAAAGGACACTGACAAGCAAGAGGCATAGAAAGAGTGAGAAAGCTCAATCCAAGACTTGAAAGTGGAATCACAACTGTGCTTAAATCCATACTTACACCGAGGGAAAGGTCCTCCTATTCCTTTCACCAGTTCAGGGCAAATGATGAAGGGTTTTCCAGCACAAATGAATAGTAGAAAAGGTCGATTCCTCCTTACAGTTGATTAACTTTAACTTTAGTTGGATATGACAAGGAAAGCAGGCTCAGACCTATTCTTGCAAAGAAAAGGAGACTCTCTCTAGTCGCATAACCATTCGTAAGGAGGGGGCGTTGGGCGGATGCATGTTTACTGAAAAAGTGGTTTATTTCTTAACAGAATGATCTCAACTCGGCTACCCACTGCTGGTGCCACCAGATCCCTAGGTGTTGCTCTGAAATGTTGGATATAGACATCTGACATATTATTAACTGAATCAGCTGCATAACCTTCTTTCACAGGGAGATGTGGCAGTATTGCCTGCTTCTAGGGATGAATCCAAAAATTCTGCTGTGTAAGATGAGATTTAAATGGATTAGAAGCTAGCTCAATCATTGGGTTAGCTAACTCAAATATTACTTGGTGGAAGTTATCCTCTCCTAAGAAGCATAATTTGTTAGCACCAAACTGGCATTGAAATGAAATAAGCATTTGCGCTAGTCTTTTCCACAAGAAATTGAATCATCAAATTGCAAATCATATATAAGAATTATTTATGAATGATTGGCACCTTGAATGGGAGTTTCTTGGTCCTGCCAGTGGCTAGTTATTAAAAAAAGTAAAGTGATCTCCTCTGATGAAGGATCAGGATCTGAAGAAGGGAAAGCTATAACTCGACAAAAAGGAGAGGAAGTTCCTCTACTGAAAGTTGTTGTTATAGGGAATAGGTAAAGATCTTGCCTTATTCAAAAGTACCACGAAGTAGAAGAGTCGGGATTACCTCTGTTGAAGTTTTTTTCAAGCTATTTCAGCTCCGGCAGGAAGGACTACTTCTTTTCACTATTTCGAGATACGTAATACATTGAGAGATAGCCAGTCCTGGAAAGAGAAAATGTTAACAAAGCTAACAAAGAAAGCAGACTGACTTCCATTTCTTCAGTAGGACAGAAACACTCTTTCTTTGTTAACTGCTGGGAAGCTTGACTTGGTCTCAAAAGCTTGGCTAGAAGGCAAAACTCTTTATTTAGTGGCAACAAGCTCAGAAGAATCAAATCATTCCCAAAAGCAAGGGAATCAATGAACGATCTACGAGTATCAACAGCTTTTCCCACGGTAAGAGGTAAGGGACAAGGCGTAGAACGAACAAGTAGCTAGGCTTTCCTGGTTGTTATCAATGTAGCTTGTCCTTGGCTTAGGCAAGTGCAGTCACTTTGGATGAATGATTTAGGTCCAAAATCAGTAGCCGTTCCTTCAGCTCCTAGTTTCAAAGCCAAGTCACCAGCTATGATGATGTAGGAACAAGCAGGGTATTGTTCTCTCGGAGGTTGTAGGAACAACGACAGAGTTGTTTTCACTGGAGGTGGGGGATAGTGAATCCACTAGATGGCCGTACTGCTCTCTCTAGCTGAATCTGTGGCAATGTAAGATTGAACAGGAACTAGGGAGGTGGGGAACGGTGGTAGAAGCCACGAAAAGTAAAAAACAGATAAGGGGGAACAATAGGGGTATTATTCTTAGTGAGAATGAGCGGTGTTGTTTCAGCTAGTTGGCCATACGTCTCTCTTTAGAAGAAATGGTGGGGGATGCGAGTTGAACAAGAACTTACAAGGACTTATTCCAAAACTAAACATAGTCCAGCAGTTGTGGCTTCTAGGCCGAAAAAATGAAACAAAAGAAAATACAAGAACTTATTCTAAAACTAAAAATAGAAAATGTCTTTAAACTGAAAAAGGCAAAACCTGCAAAACAGAAAAAGAAACTTGTGAGAAATCAATTTTTAACTACTCACCTGCAGATTTCGTGGCTTTATGAGGCCTCTACTATGCGTGTGAAACATCCAAGCTCTCCTTAGCTGAGATAACAAACAAAGAAGTTCCAATACAGCCTTGTAAAACCGGCAAGAATAAGATATCTTGTTTCTTGAGCTGCAAGCAAAAATTCTATTGATATTTGTTGTTGATGAAGAGTCATTGGTGTCTCATATCCTCAGCATAGTTTTCAACTTGTGCCTCCACTATGTCTTGGAGCTTGGTGATGCTGGCATCTTCTTGTTCAGCAAAAGGAGACTCTTGAGTGATTTCCTTAGTAAGGAACTTCTCTTGGAGTTTTACATGCTCAATGAGTGTAAGTAGACTCTGTAGTGATGTGTTGAACTCCTCTCTTAAGCTCTTTGTTCCTGATATGGTTCTTGGTGAGCATCTTATGACCGGTATGCTCATTTTCTCTCCAGTTTCGATGTTGTTAGTCTCTAAGTCCTTGTCATTCCCTCTCTCTTGAGAAGATTCTGATCTCAGAATTTGTTCACCTTCATGAAAGGTGGATAAATCAGAAACATTAAAGGTTGGAAAAATGTTTAACTCACCTGGTAACTCCTGCTTGTATGCATTGACGTTGATCCGTTCTAACACCCAAAATGGTCCATCTCCGCAAGGAGCCAGTTTTGATTTCCTCTGGTTGGGAAATCTCTCATGCCTCATGTGTAACCTCACCCACTTTCCCCAGGTTCAAAGACAACCACTCTCCGTCCTTTGTCAGCATGTTGCTTGTATTTCTCTGTTTTCTTCTCTAAAATTTCCTTGACCCATTGGTGTAGTTTCTTCATGAAGTCTGCCTTAGTTCACCTGCAGGACTAGAATAGATATCTTGGGGTCCAGTAAAGTCAAAGGATTGAATCCATAAACAACTTCAATCAGGGTTTGCTTAGTATCTGAATGTCGAGCATGGTTATAAGAAAATTCAATGTAAGGCAAGCACGATAACCAGTTTATTAAATTCTTACCAACCGTTGCTCTCAGTAGGGCTAGAGTGTACTTTTACTACCTCTGTTTGACCGTTGGTCAAAACCAGCACATGGGTTAAGCTGTCCTTAAGCTTGTTGAATGCATCCTCTTGTGCTGGTCCCCATTTTAAGGCGACATATTTCTTGATCATTGAAGTGAGTGGAGCAGCTATGGTACTGAGATCCCGCATAACTCTTCTATAGAAGCTAGCCACCCCATGAAAACTCCTTACATGGCCTATGGGGTTGGGGTAGGCCATCCCTGTATCACCTTTATCTTTTCTTCAACCACCTTCAATCCATGCTAACTCACAACAAATCCTAAAATACAACTTGATCAGTACAGAATGTACATTTCTTTAGGTTTGCATACAAGTATTCCAGCCGAAGTGTCTCAAGTACCTGTTCTAAATGGGTCAGATGATCAGCAAGACAAGTATTATAGACAAGAATGTCATCAAAATATAACACAACAAACTTACAGATGTAGGCTCTCAGAATGTGGTTCATGAGACTCATAAAGGTTCTGGAGCATTGGTGAGACCAAATGGTATCACTATCCATTCATATAGACCCCACTTAGTCTTGAATGCCATCTTCCATTCATCTCCTTCTTTCAGCCTTACCTGATGGTAACCGCTCCTTAAATCAATCTTTGAAAAGATGGTAGCACCATTGAGTTCATCCAATAAATAATCAAGTCCTGGAATGGGATGTCGGTATTTGATGGTAATATTGTTGATAGCTCTGCAGTCAACACACATCCTCCAAGTTCCATCTTTCTTTGGCCCTAAGAGCACAGGTATAGCGCATGGACTCAAGCTCTTTCTGATATAACCTTTTGACATCATGTCTTGAACTTGTTTCTCCAATTCCCTAGCTTCTTCGGTATTGATCCTATAGGGTGCTCAGATTGGTAATGGTGCACCAGTTACTAGATCTATCTGGTGCTCAATACCTCTAATTGAAGGAAGATCTGGTGGGATCTCTTCACGAAAAACATCCGTAAACTTCTCTAAGAGCTACAGAACAGTCGCTGGTGGTTGTTGTTGCTCTTTGACCTTAAACTAAACTTTCCTTGAAGATCATGAATAGTATCGTTTCTTTTGCCTCAAGTGATCTAGGAACATTAGAAGAAGTGATATAAAGGTTAGTCTTACTTACCTGAGTCTTCTTGTCCATAGATTTTTGCATTTCATTCACTTCTTATGGAGTTAGAGGCACCAGGTTGTGCTTCTTATTATTGTTTGTGAAACTATAGTAGTTGGTACGTTCATTGTGCACAGCTTCTTTGTCAAATTGTTATGGTCTCCCTAATAATAAGTGTCCAGCCTGCATGGGAAAAAATTGCACATTAGCTGATCTGCATACTTACCTATGCTGAAGGGGATATAGTGACTTGCTCGGAAATCTTGAGCTCAGTCTCGTCATTGAGCCGTTTAAACTTATATGGCCGATGGTGTTTTTATCTTCTGAAGACCTAACTTATCAACCAGATACTTGCTAGCCACGTTAGTGTATGAACCACCATCAATAACTAAACTATATATCTTAGAGTTGATTGTGCATCATGAGTGGAATATATTTTCTTGTTGTATAGTCTCAGGGTTATAGAGTGCACTAAGAACCCTCCTTATGACTAACAACTCTCCCGCATCTGGATAATCTATGGTTTCGTCTTCTGACTCCATATGCTCTTCTTCAGCCTTATCTTGTGACTCATACTTGCTATTTGACTTCATAATCATCACCCTTTGATTTGGATATTCTCTTGCATAGTGTCCCTTACCGTGACATTTAAAGCATGTAATGTCACGAGATATTTGAGTTGGAAACTTACCTTGCTCTGGTCTCATTCCCTTTGAAGCTTCAGGAGTAGACCTCTTGACCTTAGGGTCTTCTGCTATTAGCTTGCCCTTTTCTAACATTTTCGGAGGCAGAGATGACCAAGCCGGCTAGCTCTTAGGGGCAGAGGCGGATTTCCTTTTGATATGTTGTTCTGCTTGAACTGCTAGATATAAAGCTCTTCAAAATCATGGTGGGCTTACCTTTCTAGCAATCCTATCACGTAGCCCATCAAGAAACTGTGACATCAAAGTCTCTTCAGCATCTTCAGTTTCTAACCTGTTTTGAGAGTCTCAAACTCTTCAGTATACTCTTCCACTGACTTGTTTCCCTAAGAAAGATTTCGAAACTTCTTTTGCAACTCTCTGTGATAGTAGAATTGTACATATCTCTTCCGCATGATGAACCTCATATCTTCCCAACTACTGACATGTCTATGTCTAAGTCTTCTCCTCTCGGTAACATCTCAATCCCACCATGCTAATTCATTTTCAATGAGTTAAGTGGCAGCTTGAGACACCATCCATGTTTCTGAATAGTTGTAATACTTAAAGATGTACTTCATTCATTTCTCCCAATCAAGATAAGTCTCAGGATTGACACGTCCATCAAATGTGGGGGCTGTAAGCTTCACATCTTTTCCTCCATGTCTCAACTGATCTTCATATATGTCTCGGAGTCTGGCCTCTCTGGCCATCTAGGTCGTTGGTTAAGGTCAGGGGATGGTGGAGGATCTTTATCCAAACCAAACAAGTCATCATCAATGTGCTCTTCACACTACTGCCTACATTGATACATGTCTGTTTTGATGAAACCTAATATCCTTTCCTCACTTGTCTCATCACCATGTGTCTTCTTTCCCGGAACCAGATATTTCTTGGAATCCACCAGCCACCTCCAAACCCATCTCGTCACTCATAGAGCCATCCCCGGAGGCTAACCCTGTGATTGATGTGGCTACACAATTGGATCCTTCTCCAATCAGTCTCCACCAGCTTTGTTAATCCTACCAGTGTTTTATTCAACATCTCCACCATTAGTCTCACCATTGAGTCCCCGTCACCGACTCCATCATCACACCACTTATCTCCGACAAGAGAAATAGCCAGAGTGCGTTCTCTGTGCGACTCAAATCAGGGCTTATCCAGCTCAGAATCCCAACAAGGAAATAATGTCACCCAGGCCTAAGAGATTAGAAGATTTCGTAGAATAAGAATTACAACAAGCTAGAAGAAGGTGGCCTTGGCGGCCATAGAGAAGAGATTTCTTATTAGGTTAAGTTGTTTACATTGGCTGCGGGATTTCCCTTTTATAGGCTAAGGGAAATCCTTGAGTTGCATGCCCAAGATAAATGAAAATAATACAGTAAATATGCTTCTATAAGAGAAATGGAAAACTTAGGATAAATGGAAAACTTCCATTTATCTTATGTGCCGATGATGATTGCATGGTACACTCAGATCATCTTTCACATTACTTTAGTAATGATGATATTCCCTATGTCAATACTCCCCCTCAAGCTTAGTTGTCGGTGTACAAAGGCTAAGCTTGAATACTCCATAGGCGTTACCTCGGTAAAAACCTCATCATAGAGGAAAACCACATGGGAAAAAACCTTATGATGAGGAAAAGAGCATAACGTCCATGGGTGTAGAGGATCTGATCAAGGATGAGATGGATCCACAAGGCCTAGTTTGCTGTATATGTGGTTGCAAACCTTGAGACTTGTGGCTTTGGTGAATATATCAGCTAGTTGGTCTTCACTTCTTGTATAACACGGTAGAGTCACTCCTTCTTCTATTTTCTCCCAAACATTGTGGCAGTCAACCTCTATGTGTTTTGTTCTCTCATGGAACACCGAGTTACTAGCTATGTGGATGGCAGCTTGGTTGCCACAGTGCATCATGATCAGGCTTGTGGTTTCAATGCCTAGGTCTTTGAGAAGTGCTTTAAGCCAAACCAATTCATTTGTGAGCTTCCTCATTGCTCTATATTCTGATTCAGCACTGGAGCATGACATTAATAAATGTGCAGTAGCCTGTGGTTGATTTTCTATCCTTTGTATCCCCAGCATAGTCCGCATCACAATAGCCAACAATCTCAGCATTTCCATTCTTTCCCATCCATATGCCTTGTCCTGGACTCCCTTTAAGATACCTCAAGATCCATTTCACCATCTTCCAATGATATATTGTGGGTATTTGCATGTGTTGACTCACCTGATTCGCAGCAAAACACAAATCAGGTCTAGTGATAGTCAAGTAGATGAGCTTACCTACTAATCCCTATATTGAAGGGGATCAGCATAAGGCTTGTTTGATAGATCCTGTTCTTCTCCTTCCATGTTCTCCCCCTTTCGCTTGACCTTGTAGCCATCTTCAAGTTGAGTTTTAGCTGGCTTTGCTCCAAGCTTTCCTGTCTCACTTAACAAATCAAGAGTATATTTCCTTTGTGAAAGAAATAGGCCATCCTCTGAACGGCATATTTCAATCCCTAAGAAATATTTTAGTTCTCCAAGGTATTTGATGTCAAAGATAGTCTTAAGGAAAGTTTTAGTGTTTTGAATACCGTCCTTATCATTGCCTGAAATGATAAGGTCATCCACATAGACTAAGACCACAATGATCCCTTTAGAGCTTTGGAGGGTGAAGAGTGTATGGTCGAATTCTGATCTTTTGAAGCCTCTTCCCTTAAGAGTAGAGCTTAGTTTATGGTACCATGCCCTTGGAGATTGCTTCAGCCCATAAATTGCCTTCCTAAGTGTGAGGACTCTTCCTGGAGCAATGGAACCTTCAAGGCCTGGTGGTGGCGTGATGTACACTTCTTCTGCAAGTTCTCCTTTTAAGAAAGCATTTTTCACATCCATTTGCCACAGCTCCCAATCTAGATTTGTTGCTAAGGAAAGGACAATCCTGACCATGTGGAGTTTGGCTACTGGAGCAAAGGTATCTGTATAATCATCTCCATATGTTTATGTGAATCCCCTTGCAACTAGTCGAGCCTTATACCTTTCAATATCTCCATTGCTTAGGTATTTGATAGTGAAAACCCATTTGGAGCTAACCGCTTTCTTCCCTTGAGGAATATCAACCTCATCCCATGTATGATTTCTTTCCATAGCCCCAACTTCATCTTTTACCGTTTCTAACCATTGTTTGTTGCCCTTTGCTTCTTCATAACTTTGGGGAATCCATTGATCTTCAATCTTGCCTAGGAAAGCTTGATGAGTTGTTGGCAAAAGGTCAAGAGAAAACACAGCTTGAATAGGATGTGGCATGGCTTTATTGTTGTAGTAAACCCTTGTTTGCTTTTGCCTTGTACTTCTCCTAAGAGGGACAACATTCTCTTCTTCTTGTTCTAACTCATGATCTTGGCTTCCCTGAACCAATTTTTTCTTTAGCCTTGTGCTTCTCCTAAGAGGAACAACATTCTCTTCTTCTTGTTCTAACCTATGATCTTGGCTTTCCTTCTCTTCTTCTTATTCTAACCCATGATCTTGGCTTTCCGTAACCATTTCTTCAATAACAACTTCCTCCATTTGATCTTGGTCTTGTTCCTTGTCAAGGGAATCTGGTTCTGGTTGAATGTTCTCGGTTTCTTCCCTGGTGTTACTAGTTTCATTATTGTTCCCAAGGTGACTTAGAAGATATCTGAGGCTTGCGGCTCTATCATTTGGTGAGCTTGCCAAATCTTTCAAGCTCTCCCAGTCATTCTTCTCATAGTACCATTGGTGTTCAATAACTTGACTTCCCTTGAAACAACAGTTCTGTTCTTTGAGAAGTCATAGCATTTGTACCCCTTTTGAGTAGTGGAGTATCCTAGGAACATTCCTTTTGTACTCTTAGCCTTAAGCTTGTCCCTTAGCTCACATAGTTTTAAGATAAAACATACACACCCAAAGACACGTACGTGATCAAGGGAAGGTTTTGTTTTATTTAGTACCTCAAATGGTGATATGTCATTGAGAACCCTTGTTGATATCCTATTAATGAGATAGCATGCTGCCATGTCCGCATCCCCCAAAATGTTCTTGGGACATTGGTGTAAAACATCATGGATCTTGCTACTTCCACGAGATGTCTATTCTTTCTCTCGGCCACTCCATTCTATTGTGGTTTATAGGGGCAGCTGGTTTGATGTAGAATCCCATGTTTTCCATGTGATCTTTGAACTTGTGACTTGTGTATTCTCCACCATTGTCCGACCTAAGTATTTTAATCTTTGCATTAAACTGATTAGTCACATACGCTTGGAAGTTTAGAAATGCATCAAATACTTTGTCCTTAGATGGTAATAGTGTGACCCACGTATACTTAGACTTTTCATCAATGAATGTGACATAGTACTTATTATTATCCCTATACATTGAAGGTGAAGTCCATACATCAGAATGCACTAGGTCAAAGCATTATTCATATATTGTTGAAGACTTGGGAAAACAGTTTTACAATGTTTGCCTAGAATGCAAGCTTCACAGCTCGAATTATCAAAACAACATTAGGTAACATTATTTCAAGGGCTCTAGAGTAAGGATTTCTTAATCTAGCATGCCATAGTGTACTAGAACTCGAAGTAAAACAAGATTTAAAAGAAAGAGATGAAGAGTTGTTAGATGAAGGATCTTCAAGAATGTATAAGTCTCCCTTAGTGTTTCCTTCTCCAATAACCTTTCCATTTTTCATATCCTGAAAATGAAAGCTATTAGGACCAAAGATAGCATAAAAATTAAGATCATTTGTTGCCCTTTTTACTGATACAAGGTTAGAAGTGAAATCAGGCATAAAGAAAGTTTTAGAGTTCTAATCACACAATTTCAAGTCACCTATTCCTCTTATGGGAATTCTATCACCATTTGCAATTATCACATTACTACTAGCTGGTTTAACATTATTAATGAGTCTAGGATTAGTAATCATGTGATGTGAAGCCCCTAAATCAATTACTAATGTTTTACTAGGTGAATTAGGTAAAGAAGCTAAATGAGTGATACCGTATTCCCTTTGGGTAAGGGTGGCAATCGACTTGATAAGGGCTTCCAAGTCCGACTTCCTCACATCATTGCTATAGTTGACCATAGCAAGCTCCTCTCCTTGCTTAGATGATCAAGCTTTTCCTTGATCACTTATCTCCTCGGCAAAGTGTGCTTGAGCTTTTGTTTGGAACTTGGCCGGCTTGAGATGTGGGTGGAGGATCCAACACTCGTCCTTGATATGGACTCTCTTCTGGCAATGATCACACACGGAGGTCTTCCGATCATCATGTCTGAATGCTACCTTATGGGCCATGACCATATCTCCTTTCCTACTGAAGAGTCCAGCCGATCCTTGCTCATGTTGAACTTGAGAACACACATCCTCTAAGCTTGGTAACTTCTCTGCTCTAAGGATATGCTTAATCAGATCGTTGTAGGATGGATTCAGGGTAAGTAGCAAGCCAAAGACCTTGTCTTGTTCACTCATTTCCCTGATGACTGCTGGATCTATTGAGATAGGCCTAAGCATCTCCAATTCTGCCCAAAATGATGTAAACCTTCCAAATTGAGTCGTGAACTCTAGGTATTCTTGGCTGAGATTGTTGATAGCCTTCTTTAATTTAAACACACAGGTAGGATTGGAAACATTTCCACAGACATTCTTAAGAGTATCCCACAGTTCCTTAGCCGTTTCACAATAGGAGTAGGCTTCAAGTATTGGTGCTTTGAGAGAGTTGTGGAGTAACCCAAGAACACTTTGATCCTCTTGAAACTATTGGTTATCTTCTGTGGTTTCCTTCTTCACTTGGATGCCTTCTATATGGCTCCAAAGTCAACGGCCACAAAGAGTTGTTCTGGTTGTTCTAGCCCACATCAAGTAGTTTACTCCTTTGAGAACTACCGGAGTAATAATGGGTTTAGAACTTTCCATGGCTCACCAGATCTATCAACTCACTTGTACAAGTGTAAAAAGATAAGATTTCAAGAAGTATTAAGAGAATTTGGATGAAAGAGTGTCAAGAAAATAACAGAAACAGAGATAAAATTTCAACCCGCCAAAGACTAGGCTAAAGATTTCTAGAAAGTATTGAAACAAAAGATTTGAGATGCCAAGGCCACTACAAATGATTTTAAGAATAAAGGATTAAGGACCACACTCTGATACCATAAGAGATTAGGTGATTTCGTAGAATAAGAGTTACAACAAGCTAGAAGAAGGTGGTCTTGGCGGCCATAGAGAAGAGATTTCTTATTAGGTTAAGTTGTTTATATTGGCTGCGGGATCTTGCTTTTATAGGCTAAGAGAAATCCTTGAGTTGCACGCCCAAGATAAATGGAAATAATACAAAGTAAATATGCTTCTATAAGAGAAATGGAAAACTTAAGATAAATGGAAAACTTCCATTTATCTTATGAGCTAATGATGATTGCATGGTACGCTCAGATCATCCTTCACATTAATTTAGTAATGATGACATTCCCTATGTCAATAAGGCCTACCAAGGAACCAATCTTCCTAAGGCCCAACAAGCAGAGCCACCAGCGCCATTTCCCGCCACCAACTCCAAAACTGAAACTGTCATTCCTGTTGCACCGACTGCCCCTATCCCTCCTCCAATGGAAAATTCACATCGCATGAAAACAAAAAGAAAATTTGTGATCACAAAATCCAATACATGCTATGCGCTGACTGCATCAAATTCTACTGAAGTACAGCCACACACAGCCTCGCAAGCTTTGATTGATCCGAGGTGGACTAATGCCATGTCTGATAAGTTCACAGCCATATTTCGCAATCACACTTGGTTGCTGGTTCTACCTGATAAAAACCAGAATTTGATTGGCACTAAATGGATTTTTCCATAAAATATTTGCCTGATGAATCTGTACAAAGGTATAAAGAGAGACTCAACGCACAGTGCTACTATCAGCAGCAATGATTTGATTGCCATTAGAGTTTTAGTCTAGTCATTAAATCACAACGATTCAGTTAATTATGGATGTTGCAGTTAGTCATTCATGGAAGATTAACCAGCTTGATGTGAAAAACGTATTTTTGCAAGGAACCTTGACGGAAGACGTCTATGTCAACTCATCATTGAAAAGTTCATCGATGTTCTCTATTAATTTATTAGTCACTCGTATTAGATTTTTAACCACTCATTTATATGATTCTTATAAATTTCTAAAGGTTTCTGAAATCTAAATAAGTAAAGAATTATTTATAATGAATTGATTAATCTTGTTTTAAGGATAATTGATAAGTCAGTGAACACATAGACAGCCTACAGTGGTGGAGAAGAAGATGATAAATGTTAGTTATTATGTCTCTAATATTGCCAAGTGAGAAATTAGAATGTGACCAAAAAACTATTAAGAACTAGGTTAGGACCCATCCATTCTAAATTTTAAAGAAATTTATATTTAAGCAAAAATAAATTATATCTAATCTATGGTTTTATCTTCATGGTTATAAAACTTGCACACTGCGCTATGTCTATATTACTTGTTGACACGGAGCCACCTATATTCGTTTCTTTGCAAGTCAACATAAAAGCACACTTACAAATGTAACTTCCTGTGAAAGGGGTCAAGTGGTAAGTTCACAGTCATACCACTGCCTATGTTTTGTATTGCAATAACGCTTCTGCTCTTTGATACCTAGATTGGGGAGGTCCTGATAGAGGCTTTTGCTATGCTAACTCTACCTTCCTAACTCATAAATGGTCCATGATTGTTAGTCAAAGTACTCATGCATTATAAATACAGTATGTTCGATAAACCCTACTAATACTCAGAGAAAATCAAATTTAGCAACCTATACCATGTTAAACTATGAGTCCCCTTCAAATTTTTACATCTTCATATATGTTAATAAACGAAATTGCTCCTGCGTTTTGAGGACACACACTGCTGCAACAAACATTGATGGTGTTAGTCTATCGTTAATGGCATCGAAACGGTAAAGCAGGGTTTAAGAGTAGAAGAGCTGATAGTGAGAAGGAAGGTTTTTATGTATCAAGACAGAGAGAGAGGAATAGGCACAGAGAGGGTGAGAAAGAGATCTAGAGAGGGTTATGTGACATTATCTTCTGTTGATCTTCCTCTTCTTCTATTTCAGGGTTTAGACTCTGTTGGTGAGTGACGTGAGTTGGTGTGTGGTTTCTCTTTGTATTCATTCTGTTATTCATAGTCTTGAGAGCTGGGTTCAAGCTCTACGAGACGTACCTTGGTCACCTTGATTCAAATAACATAGTCAAGAGATGCAATAGTTGTTGGTGGGTCATTAAAGAATGACAATCCATGTCTGCCCACAAGCAACCCATCTTTTCTTGAGTTACGTAATAATCACACATGGTAGAGAGCGTATCCATTTCCACTAAAAAAACTAGATTGCAAAATTGAAACAGTAGTTTGTATAGTCACTGCTTCTTCATTTTGTGGCTCCGATTTCTTTGCCTCAAGCTCCGATGTTGCATCTTCTAGCACCTCCCCTTCCACTGGTTTTTACTTTTGTTACTTGATGAATATGAGATTTGCATGTTTTTAGCATACTTAATTCATCACTTTTTGTTCTTTTCCTTGTCATTTCCATTAGTTTCCTATCCATTTTGCATACTTATCCCAATTACTTAGGATTTGTATTATGTATTACATTTGCATTGCATATTGGATGTTTTTCAGGTACTTAAGAAGATTTATGAAGCCTTTTGGAACGAAGTGGAGTAACTCGACCAAGACACTCGGCTTCATCCCAAGTTTGAAACAAATGAAGCATCTTTTTAGCCACTCGAGCAAGACCACTCGAGATCATCCCGAGTCTCAGAAAAATGAAGCATCTTTGAAGCCACACGAGCAAGACCACTCGAGATCATCTCGAGTTATCACATCAAGATGCCAAATTTAGTTCTACTCGACCAAACATCCCGAGTCAAGCTCTCACCTTTGAAAAATGATCAAACTCGAGATTTCCACTCGGTTTGCTAAACCAAGTGGAGCCCCGTTTATACCATTTCTACTTCTCTTAACTACTTTTACTTAGGGTTTTAATCGGCCTCTATAAATACTTATTTCTATACCATTTTTGACCAAGTCTGTTTTACTGCATTTCTAATTACATTACGTTTGCTTTTAATTACTTTTTAGGGTTCTTCATTTTCTGGGTTTTTGGATCCTTAGATCTGCTCATTTTCAATACAAATATTCATTTTGTTTCTTCTGCAATCTTGTTTATCTACTCTATATGTTTATGATTATGCATTTTATTTTGATTTATGGGTTTTTGCATTTGATCACGTGTTCTTTATCTGAGTAGTGAATTTTAGAGTTCTTGAGAAATGGTAGATATGGGTTAGATTTCTATTCTCTAATGATGTTATAGATTTAATTCTTCCCATTCTCTTCTGGATCAAGGGTCTTAATGTTTTTTCCCTTCTGATCAACTGGAGATCAAGAACTAATTTCAGACTTTTAAGATCAAGACCTAATTTTATTTTTCTTTGTTTTTAGGTACCACTCGACTTGTTCACTCAATTTGAAATTGAGTGTGCTCAGTTATCTGACCACACTCGGTTTCCAAACTCGATCAACAACTCGATTAGCCTTATTCACATCACGAACTCGGTTATACATACTCGACATCAACATCTAGAGTTTGACAGTTTCAACTGTTTGCATGCAACCAAGGACACCTCTTCAGCAATACATAGACACAATAAACCATAATCCACCAAAGGCCCTGCAAGAATATAAAAGAAAGCAGCAAGAAATCAAAAAACAAGAAGTTATGGAAGAAGAAAGACCTCAGAGGAGGCCAAGGAAATAGGAGCAGGAGATGCTCCAATTGCTCACACACAGAGGCAAGGGATTGTGCCTCTAGCTGTTCAGAACAACAACTTTGTGATCAAGAGCAGTCTGATCTCTATGATCCAAAGCAACAAGTTCCATTGCTTACCAATGGAAGATCCTTTAGACCATATGCATGAGTTTGATAGATTGTGCAGCCTCACCGAGATCAATGGTGTGAGTGAAGATGGTTTCAAGCTAAGATTGTTTTCCTTCTCTTTGGGAGACAAATCACATATCTGGTACATTCGTTTCAAGTTTCCAGGTCTCAGGTCATCCACCTTTAAAGTTGTCCCCTGCTTGTGCCTTCCATCTGAGCCTCATGGTCAACGCTTACAACCAGGGTCGGGATTGAGAATTTGGGGATCCTAGGCAAAACATAAAGCAACGTCCATAACAAATTTAATTAAATATAAAACATAGTTTTATCTAAAAAGCAATTCAAAAAATCGATAAGAAAACATAAATTATCTAAAAAAGCAATTCAAAACAAAAAATAATTTGCTACTTAAAAATTACGTGTATATATGTTTAAACCCCTAATTGGAGGCTTAGGCAAATGTTTCAATTAACTGACCTCAAACCTTACAACTCCCATGTCGTCCCTCAAATATCCCAGCTCGTCGCTCAGTGTCCTAGCTCATTGCTGACAACCTCCTATCCTTATCCCTAGATCGTTCAGCCATCTTGTCAGTCTGTTTGCTGCAACACATCCATTATAATAAAAAAACATCCAGAAATATCTTTAGAAGAATTTAGAGTTTAAATCTGTTGTTCTAAGTATTTTAGTTTCTTTACTCATGTAGTAAGTTTTAGCTTAGATCAACTTGAATCTCTCTGTTTTTAACCTGTGTTTTGTTGTTAACCGTTTGTATCTCTTGCAGGTTTGTTAATGTGCAGGAAAAATAAAGACACAAGGATTAACGAGTTCTCAAGGTCAAGGTGACCAAGGTACGTCTCGTAGAGCTTGAACCCAGCTCTCAAGAGTATGAATAACAGAGTGAATACAAAGAGAAACCCCACACCAACTCATGTCACTCACCAACAGAGTCTAAACCCAGAAATAGAAGAAGAAGAAGATCAACAGAAGATAAGTGTCACACAACCCTCTCTAGATCTCTTTCTCACCCTCTCTGTGCCTATTCCTCTCTCTGTCTTGTTACATAAAAACCTTCCTTCTCACTATCAGCTCTTCTAATCTTAAACCCTGCTTTACCGTTTTGATGCCGTTAACCATAGACTAACACCGTCAATGTTTGTTGCAGCAGTGTGTGTCCTCAAAACGCAGGAGCAATTTCGTTTATTAACATAGATGAAGATGTAAAAATTTGAAGGGGACTCATAGTTTAACATGGTATAGGTTGCTAAATTTGATTTTTCTCCAAGTATTAGTAGGGTTTATCGAACATACTGTGTTTATAATGCATGAGTACTTTGACTAACAATCATGGACCATTTATGAGTTAGGAAGGTAGAGTAAGCATAGCAAAATCCTCTATCAGGACCTCCCCAATCTAGGTATCAAAGAGCAGAAGCGTTATTGCAATACAAAACATAGGCAGTGGTAAGACTGTGAACTTACCACTTGACCCCTTTCATAGGAAGTTACATTTGTAAGTGTGCTTTTATGTTGACTTGCAAACAAACGAATATAGGTGGCCTGGTTTCAACAAGTAATATAGACATAGCGCAGTGTGCAAGTTTTATAACCATGAAGATAAAACCATAGATTAGATATAATTTATTTTTGCTTAAATATAAATTGCTTTAACATTTAGAATGGATGGGTCCTAACCTAGTTCTTAATAGTTTTTTGGTCACATTCTAATTTCTCACTTGGTAATATTACAGACATAATAACTAACATTTATCATCTTCTTCTCCACCACTGTAGGCTGTCTATGTGTTCACTGACTTATCAATTATCCTTAAAACAAGATTAATCAATCCATTATAAATAATTCTTTACTTATTTAGATTTCAAAAACCTTTAGAAATTTATAAGAATCATATAAATGAGTGGTTCAAAATCTAATACGAGTGACTAATAAATTAATAGAGAACATCGATAAACTTTTCAATGATGAATTGACATAGACGTCTTCCGTCAAGGTTCCTTGCAAAAATGCGTTTTTCACATCAAGCTGGTTAATTTTCCATGAACGACTAACTGCAACATCCATAATTAACTGAATCGTTGTGGATTTAATGACCAGACTAAAAGTCTCATTGCAATCAGATCCTTGCTGCTGATAATAGCACTGTGCATTGAGTCTCTCCTTATACCTTTGTACAGATCCATCAGGCAAATATCTTATGGTAAAATCCATTTAGTGTCATTCAAATTCTGTTTTTATCAGGTAGAACCAGCGACCAAGTGTGATTGCGAACTATGGCTGTGAACTCATCAGACATGGCATTAGTCCACCTCGGATCATTCAGAGCTTGCAAGGCTGTGTGGCTGTACTTCAATAGAATTTTTTGCAGTCAGCGCATAGCGTGTATTGAAAAGTTATTGTTTTTCTTATTCGATGTATAGTACATAGGCAAAAAAAGATAGAAAATGGGTGCAACAGGAGGACTTCCTCGAAGATCACTCATCCTAGTACTACTCTCGCCCAAGCAGGCTAAGTGCTGGGATCCAGTGCATTAGTGCTGGGATTCAGTTATAACCTTTCGGTGCTTCTCTAGGAAACTATTAACCCAATTGACTGACGAGCAAGATTAAAAATTTAACAAGAGTGTATTAGAATGCAAAAAAATAATAAGAACAATCGAATATCAAGATTTTGGATCATTATTTTGGTCATTATATGAAAATGACTCCAAAAGAGCAGTTAAACAAAAGAATTCTGGATCGAAATAGGTATTTAGGTTCTCTCCCCGTTGTCACGTTAAAAAGATTTCATGGCACTTTCTGATATGTATTATAGGCGCCGTAGTTCCTCACGTTTGAAAAATTATTGTATTTTTGGATTCGATGTGTGATGCATAGGAAAAAAATATATAAAAGGATACAATACGAAGATTTCATGGGAGGTCACCCATCCTAGAACTACACCTCCAAAGCACGCTTAAATGCAGAGTATTAATGGATCCGGTGCATTATGACGGGTATGATCGCACCTGTTGTTATGCACGACCCAATCGATTATAAGCTTTCGGTGGTACTCTAAGAAACTATTAACCCAATTGACTGACAAGCAAGATTAAAAATTCAACAAGATTATATTAACAAGCAAAACAAAACATAAAAATATATCAAATATGAAGATTTTGGAACATTATTTTGGTCATAATATGAAAACGCCTCCAAAAAGCACTCAAACAGCGGAATTTTGGCTCAAAATTAAGATTTAGGTTCTCTCTCCGTTTTCACGTAGAAGAGATTTCGTGGGTCATTCTGAAATTGTATTATAGGCGCCGTAGTTCCTCACGGTTGAAAAGTTATTAATTTTTGAATTCAATGTATAATACATAGGCAAAAAAGATAGAAAAGGGGTGCAACACGAGGACATCCCGGGAGGTCACCAATCCTAGTATTACGCTCGCCCAAACATGCTTAACAGCGGAGTTCTGATGGGATCCAGTGCATTAGTGCTGGTATGATAGCTTATGTTGTTATGCATGCCGCAATTGGTTATAACCTTTCCATGGTAGTCTATGAAACATTAACCCAATTGACTGACGAGCAAGATTAAAAAGCTAACAAGAGTTTATTAAAATGCAAAAAAAATCATAATAACAAATTGAATATCAAGATTTTGGATCATTATTTTGGTCATAATATGAAATGCTTACAAAGAAGCACTTAAACGACAGAATTGTGGCTCAAAATAGGAATTTAGGTTCTCTCCCCATTGTCACGTCGAAGAAATTTCATGGGGCGTTCCGAAATATTATTAAAGGCGCCCTATTTCCTCACGGTTGAAAAGTAAGAGTTTTTTGGATTTGATGTATAATACATAGGCAAAAAGATAGAAAAGGGGTGCAGCACGAGGACTTCTTGGGAGGTCACCAATCTTAGTACTACTCTTGCCCAAGCACACTTAACTGCAGAGTTCTGATAGGATCTGATGCATTAGTTCTGGTATGGTCGCACCCGTTGTTATTCACGACGCAATCGGTTATAAGCTTTTGGTGGTTCTCTAGGAAACTATTAACCTGATTGACTGATGAGCAAGATTAAAAAGTTAACGAGAGTATATTAAAATGGAAAAAATCATAATAACAAATTGAATATAAGGATTTTGGATCATTATTTAGGTTCTCTTCTGGTTGTCACATTGAAGAGATTTTGTGGGGCTTTCCCATATGGTATTATAGGTGCTATAGTTCCTTACGGTTGAAAAGTTATTGTTTTTTTGGATTCGATGTATAATACATAGGCAAAAAAATATAAAAGTAGTGTAACACTAGGATTTCATGAGAGGTCACCCATCCTAGTACTACTCTGGCCCAAGCACGCTTAACTGCAGAGTTCTGATGGGATCCAGTGCATTATGGCTAGTATGATCGCACCTGTTGTTATGCAGAACCCAATCGATTGTAAGCTTTCGGTGGTATTCTAGGAAACTATTAACCCAATTGACTGATGAGCAAGATTAAAAAGTCAACGAGAGTATATTAAAATGCAAAAAATCATTAAAAAACATATTGAATATCAAGATTGTGGATCATTATTTTGCTCATAATATGAAAATGACTCAAAAAGCAATTCAAAGACAGAATTTTGGCTTGCAATGGTAATTTAGGTTCTCTCCCCATACTTACGTGGAAGAGAATTAGTGGGGCTTTCCGAAATGGTATTATAGGCGCCGTAGTTCCTCACTGTTGAAAAGTTATTGTTTTTTGGATTTTATGTATAATACATGGGTGAAAAAATAGAAATGGGGTGAAGCATGAGGACTTCCCGGGAGGTCACTAATCCTATTACTACTCTGCCCCAAGCACGCTTAACTGCAGAGTTCTAATGGGATACGGTGCATTATGGATGGTATGATCGCACCCGTTGTTATGCACGACCCAATTGTTTATAAGCTTTTGGTGGTATTCTAGGAAACTATTAACCCAGTTGACTGACGAGCAAGATTAAAAAGTCAACAAGAGTATATTAAAATGCAAAAAATCATAAAAACATATTAAATATCAAGATTTTGGTCATAATATGAAAACACCTCCAAAAAAGAACTTAAACGACAGAAATTTTGCTTCAAATAGGGATTTAGGTTCTCTCTTCATAGTCACATAGAAGAGATTTCGTGGAGCTTTCCAAAATTGTTTTATAGGCAATGTATTTCTTTACGGTTGAATAGTTATTGTTTTTTGGATTCTATGTATAATACATAGGGAAAAGATAGAAACGGGGTGCAACAGGAGGTAGTTCAGGGAGGTCAACCATCCTAGTACTACTCTCGCCCAACCACGCTTAACAGCAGAGTTCTGATGGGATCTGGTGCATTAGTGCTGGTACGATGGCACCCATTGTTATGCGAGACGCAATCAATTATAACCTTTCGGTGCTACTCTAAGAAACTATTAACCCAATTGACTGAAGAGCAAGATTAAAAAGTCAATGAGAGTATATTAGAATGCAAAAAGTCATAATAACAAATCGAATATCAAGATTTTGAATCATTATTTTGGTCATAATATGAAAATGACTCCAAAAAAATAACTTAAACGACATAATTGTGGCTCAAAATAGGGATTTAGGTTTTCTTCCCATTGTCACGTTGAAGAGATTCAGTGGCGCTTTCTAAAATGTATTATAGGCGCCATTCCTAACGGTTGAAAAGTTATTGTTTTTTGGATTCGATGTATAATACATAGGAAAAAATTATATAAAAGGGGTGCAATAGAGGACATCATGGGAAGTCACCCATCCTAGTACTACTCTGTCCCAAGCAAGCTTAACTGCAGAGTTCTGATGGATCTGATGCATTATGACTGGTATGATCGCAGCCATTGTTATGCATGACCCAATCAATTATAAGCTTTTGGTGGTACTCTAGGAAATTATAAACCCCATTGACTGATGAGCAAGATTAAAAAGTCAACAAGAGTATATTAAAACGCAAAAAAAAATCATAAGAACATTTCAAATATCAAGATTTTGAAACAATGTTTTGGTCATAACATGAAAACGCCTCCAAAAAGCTCTTAAACGACAAACTTTTGTCTCGAAATAGGGATTTAGGTTTTCTTTTCATTGTCACGTAGAAGAGATTTTGTGGGGCTTTCCAAAATTGTATTATAGGCGCCGTAGTTCCCCATGGTTGAAAAGTTACTGTTTTTTGTATTTGATGTATAATACATAGGCAAAAAAAAGATAGAAAACGGGTGCCCACGAGGACATCCCGAGAGGTCACCAATCCTAGTTCTACGCTCGCCCGGTGCATTAGTGCTGGTATGACCGCTTATGTTGTTATGCATGTCGCAATCGGTTATAACCTTTCTGTGTTGCTCTATGAAACTATTAACCCAATTGACTGACGAGCAAGATTAAAAAGTTAACGAGAGTATATTAAAATGCAAAAAAAATCATAATAACAAATCGAATATCAAGATTTTGGATCATTATGTTGGTCACAATATGAAAATACCTCCAAAAGCACTTAAATGACAGAATTGTGGCTTGAAATAGGGATTTAGGTTCTATCCTCTTTGTCACGTCGAAGAGATTTTGTAGAGCTTTCCAAAATGGTAATAAAGGCGCCATATTTCCTCACGGTTGAAATGTAAGAGTTTTTTTGGATTCGATGTATAATATATAGACAAAAAGATAGAAAAGCTGTGCAAAATGAGGACTCGCATCGATTATTAGCTTTTGGTGGTACTCTAGGAAACTATTAACCCAAGTGACTAACGAGAACGATTAACTCAACGAGAGTATATTAAAATGCAAAAAATCATAATAACAAATCGAAATAGGGAATAAGGTTCTCTCCCCATTGTCACGTAGACGAGATTTGGAGGGGCTTTCTGAAATGGTAATTTAGGCGCCGTAGTTCTTTACGGTTGAAAGTTAATGTTTTTTGTATTCGATGTATAATACATAGGCAAAAAATAGAAAAGAGGTGCAACACAAGAACTTCCCAGGAGGTCACCCATTCTACTATTCTCGCCCAAGCACACTTAACTGAAGCGATCCGGTGCATTAGTGCTGGTATGATCGCACCTGTTGTTATTCATAACGCAATCGGTTATGAGCTTTTGGTGGTAATCTAGGAAACTATTAACTCAATTGACTGACGAGCAAGATTAAAAAGTCAACAAGAGAATATTAAAATGCAAAAAATCATCAAAAAAATATTTAATATCAAGATTGTGGATCATTATTTTGGTCATAATATGAAAATGACTACAAAAAAACACTAAAACGACAGAATTTTGGCTCAAACCCATTGTCATGTCGAAGAGATTTTGTGGGGTTTTCCGAAATTGTATTATAAGCGTCGTAGTTTCTCACGGTTGAAAAGTTATTGTTTTTTGGATTCGAATACTTATGCAAAAAAAGATAGACAAGGGGTGCAACATGAGGACTTCCCGGGAGGTCACTCATCCTAGTGCTACTCTCTCCCAAGCATGCTTAACAGCAGAGTTCTAGTGGGATCCGGTGCATTATGGCTGGTATGATCGCACCCATTGTTATGCACGACGCAATCGGTTATAATCTTTCGGTGGTACTCTAGAAAACTATTAACCCAATTGACTAACGTGCAAGATTAAAAAGTCAACGAGAGTATATTAAAATGCAAAAAAACATAATAACTAATCGAATATCAAGAATACACTGTATAATTCACTTGAGCGAAGATTTTGTAAATATAGGATCTTGATGATCCCCATCTCATCTTTCTCATAATATATACTTGTAACTATTCTCCTTTTATTACTCAATAACTTGTTTGTAGTTTGTAAATAATAGATCTTGATTGTCCCCATCAAATATATTTACTTGTAACTATTCTCATTTCCTTACTCTAGAACTTATAGCTAGAAATTGTTTGTATTTTAATACTTTTTGGTGAGGGTTGAGGTGGGATGGGTCTTCGTGGGAGAGGGAGAATTGCGGGAAGAGGTAGAGGTGGTGGTAGAGGAGTTTGTTATTTTTCTGTCTCCTGATTATTTAGAATCTGGCCATAACTGTTTAAATTTTGATGACTAATATTTTTAAGTTGTGAAAACCTGTAATAACTATAAATCATTACATAGGTTTATAAAAATACATTTTTCAACAAATTATGATTTCTAACATATTGCTTTAGCAAACAAAATTGCAATATATAAGCAAAACATTATTAGAAAGAAATAATATTTACATGATTTAAATTATTATGGAGTTTTGATGATATTATTATTAATGGTTATAACTTAAATAAAATTTTAAAATTTTCTTAAGAAACTTTTGTATGATAAAAAGAAGCTAGGTTCTGTTTCATTCTCAACAAAAACTTTATTTAAAAATCTATCAACAAATTTTGAATTTCTAACATATTATTCAGCAAAACAATAATTTCAATAGATTATAAGACAATAAAATTAGTATTTTGTCCATAATGTGTAACTAAACCATTTTATGTTTTTAAAAAACTTTTAAAAGAAAGAATATGTACAAGATTTTAATTAAAAACATAATATCCTTTTTACATAATGTGTGAATAAAGCTTGTTAAATTTTTAAAAAAATTAATATTGTTTAAAAGAACTAACATTTACAAGATTTTAACTACAGATTATAATATCATTTTAACATATTGTGTAGCTAAACCTTGTTAATGAAAAACAAAACTGTTTAAAAGAAATAATGTTTACAAGATTTTAATTATATGATGTTTTTGATGATTTTATTACTAATTGTTTAATTTTAATAAACATTTATAAAATTCTGAAGAAACTTTTGGTATAATAACAATAAACTAATTTTCTGTTTCTTTATCAACAAAACTTCTTTATCAACAAAAACTTTATTTTTGCAAACTGGTAGTAAAGATACCTTATATTCTTTTAACTTTAATAATAAAGCTCTTTAAATGAGTTAGTTTTCTTGTTCTGTAAGACATTTTATACTCTGAGTTAAGAATTTACACTTTTGAGTGTAAGACCATCACCATCACTGATATTTAGTTGGAGTCGTATTTATTAAATAGTATTGAAACTAAATACACTCTCTTTTTTAGAATCTTAAATGTCTTCAATAAGACATTCTTTCTTCATTTAAAGACATTTTGTTATTTTTTTGATTAAATTTTAATTAAAACACTCACGTTATAATGACCAATGAGGGTGCTCTAATGTGTTTATGGTCAATCACGTCAGTGCACAATTCACTTGACCAAAGACTTTGCAAACAATGGATCTTGATTTTCCCCATCACATATTTCTCATAACATTTACTTTGCAAACAACATATATACGTGTAACCATTCTCCTTTTCTTGCTCAAGAACTTGTTTGTATTTTGTAAATATTGGCTGTCATTGTATTTTGAAAATATTGGCTCTTCATTTACCCATCACATATTTCTCATAACATTTACTTGTAATTTTCTCCTTAGCTTACTCTTGAACGTATAGCTAGAAACTATTTATATTTTATCACTTCAATGTTGTTAATAATTTATTATGTTCTTTAACACTTCTAGACACATCATGTATTTGATCACGTTAATTCTGCTCACATGTTTTGCTCGGTAATTAGCCCTATTGTTGCTACCATCTGGAGATAATTTAACGGTCTTCGTACAACATGCGTACCACCCCAACAGAGACTCTCCTCCATTAGTGGTGATGCTCATGTGGTGGTTCTAATGGCAGCATAGGTGGTGGTGGCGGCCGTTGGGGGGGGGGAGGAGGAGGGGGCGTGCTAATGCTGGCGGCTGTGACCGTGGTGATGCTATAGGCGGGGGCTGTGGTGATGCTGGAGGTGGTGTCCGTGGTGATTCTGGAGTCAGGGCCGGGGTGATGCTGGAGGCAGGGCCGGGGTGTTGCTGGAAGCGGTGGCCATGGTGGAGGACGTGGGGAAGGCCGAGGTGGGATGGGTCTTCGTGGTGGGATAGGGAGAATCGTGGGAAGAGCCAGAGGTGGTGGTAGAGGAGGATATCTTGGATGAGTAATTTCAATGGACAAACTCTTAGCTCAAGATTACAGAATATTCATGCCGCTTCTGCATCCAGAAAGACAAGACAGAGCATCCTTGTAAGCCTTCTATCTTTCATACACTTTATCAACGTATTTTATATTTCTAACAAATTGTTTTAGCAAAAATATATATATATATATATATAAGCAAAAAATATTGTTTAAAATAAATATTATTTGGAAGATTTTAATTATTATGATGTTTTGATGATTTTATTACCTTTTTAGGATCTGTTATACTTTTAATAACAAAATTAAAATTTTCTTGAAGAAACTTGTGGTATGATAACAAAAAACTAATTTTCTGTTTATTTATCAACAACACACTTTATTTAAAATTTTAAATTTTCATATTGATAGTAACAATACTATATATTATTTTAACTTTATTAATACTGCTCATTAAACGATTTATCTTATTGGTCTGTAAGACACTTTAGTACTTTGAGTTAAAACATTACACCGCTTAGATAGCTTATGTTCAAGGCAGACATTGTATACTTCTCTTGACCAAATATAATACACTGATCGTCACCGTCCGTGAGCCCTCGCGTTTTCTTTACGCATACAAACCCATACTCTCTTTAGGCCCATGAATCCTACATTCTATGCCCGTTGAGCCCACTCTCATCAGGTACGTTACCTCAAAAGGCTCTAAAGACATGTTATTATCCCTACAAATCACCATATGATATTTCTCCATATTTTGGTGTCACTCACACGGTACCGACAATCATTTTACGATATGTCACCCATCCTATTGCTACTCCTGCCCAAACACGTTTTACTCTGGAATTCTAACTGGAAAATTGAACGAAATCATAAGTACATTTTAATGACATAGGTAACCAAATCAAATCTCTTAATCTCTCATCATGCACTATCATATATCAGAAACCGGGATGTTACACTAAAGCTTTCGTAAATGATGGATCTTGATGTTCTCCATCACATCTTTCTCATAATATATACTTGTAACTATTCTCCATTCCTTGCTCAAGATATTTTTTTCAAAATAATGGATCTTGATTATCCATCCCATCTTTCTCATAATATATACGTGTAACTATTCTTCTTTTCTTACGCAATAACATATATCTAGAAACTATGTGTATTTTATCACTTCGATGTTGTTAATAATTAATTTTGTTCATTGACACTTAAAGACACATTATGTATTTGATCACGTTAATTCTACTCACAGGTTCAGTCTTGATAACCATCCCCATCGAAATATTATTGCTACCATCCGGAGACACTTTAATGACCCTTGGTACAATATGCGTTATATCCTAATCGAGACTTTTCTGCACTGGTGGTAATGTTGCTCATGTTGTGATGGTAATGGAAGCTCAGGTGATGGTGGTGGACGTTGGGAGGGGGGGGGCTGGTAATTCTGAAGGCAGTGGCCGTGGTGATACTGGAGGCGGTGGTAATGGTGGAGGACGTGGGGCAGGCCGAGGTGAGAGTCGAGGTGGGATGGGTCTTGGTGTGAGAGGGAGACTTGCCGGAAGGGGCAAAGGTGATGGTAGAGGAGGTTTACAAGTGATATTAATGATTTTTTTGCAAATCAAGGTTATCAATTACTCAAATGCGTTGTAGCATAGATGAGAATCAATTCAGGTTTAATCTAAGTAAATATGTTTTTTGTTATTAAACACAAAGTTTGAAAATGTAAATAAAGCAGGAAAATAATTAAAATGGTTTTTGAAATCAAATTAACAAAGAAGAATCCTTAGGAATATTATAGATGATCGAGACTAATCAATGTTAAGCTAGTAGAGTGTTAAACTACTTCTTAGAGCTAATCCAATGATTCCAAGACACTAAACTTGACTAATTCACTCTCATGATACTAATTAAACATTAATTAATCAATAAGAATTAATAAAAAAATCTTCTTAATCTCTAAACACCCTAAACATCAACTCTCATTGGTTATAATCGAAAAGATCTAGCAAAGTTTGAATCAAGCATTTCATCAAACACCTTGTGAGTGTAAGAAATGTTTAAGATCTAAACCAACAATCTCTTGCTAATCTAACATTAAACTCAACCTTACAAACATAGATCTAATGATTACAAGTCTAAACTCTACTAACCTAACACTAATCAACCTATATCTAATATCCCAAAGATCCTAAAGGAGATTACTCACTAATAGATATGAAAACACAAAGTAACTTGATTTATCTTTGTTTAATCATAAGTATTAGAAGAATAGAAGTAAAGATTAAAAGAAAATCTAACTTTATAAACTTAGAAATCCAAAGATCTACAATCTAAAACTTTAAACAAGTTTAAAAAATATAAAACCCTGAAAATTAAGGTGAAAAAGTATTGATAGTGAATAAAAACGTTTTGTTCAATCCTAAAATTGAACTGGTTTAACAATCGGTTTAGGAGTCAATTTTGATCAGATTTTTTGAACCATTGGACACCTCTGGTAAATGGGAGTGTTATGTGGGCTCTATAGGACACCCTTGGTCGATGGGCTCCCCAAATGAAATTCTTCAAGTCTCATTGGCCACCTCTGACCACTGGAGGTTGACCTTTAGAGGTAAACTTTAATGTATTTCTCTAACCATATACTCATATTACTTGTAATTACCTCCATTGGAATGCCAACTCAATTTTCTACAACTTTGATGAAGGGCTTTGGAACAACTCTAAAGTTGTTTTGGAAGCAAGAAGAAGTTTGTCCAAGACCAATCAACCACGAGCTCCTTATGTCCATTCAAGCTATTCCGAGTTAATCATCATCAAGTGGCTTGAGTGTGCTCTTTTTCTTTTAGGTTGGTTTTATCCCAATGGGTTTTCCAACTAAGGTTTTTAATGAGGTCTCAAGTCCACTTACCCCACTTTTAATGGTTAACTTGGACGATTTGATGAAGCCATGGACCGAGTTCCTTACGCAATGGACCGACTCAAAGCATCACCTTATGTTATAATTTATGTTATGGTTTTTATTTCATTCTTCAGTCCGCAAACTCTTTCAAATTCTAGTCCAAGTCGTGAGTCTTTAGTTCAAAGTTTTAGGATGATGGTTTAGAGTTCCCAAGAGTCATTCTCAAAGGAGCTTGAATCTGTTCAAGTCTCCTTGCCTATTTAAGCACATTGTAAGCCTCATTCTAACGCACCCAACTTTTTATTCAATTATCTTGAGATTAATCTCTTTTGTTCTTTGTGAATATTTTCCGAGTGTTTGGTGAGTCATATCCAACAATCTTTCGATCCTTCGGTGTGTCATATCCAAAGAATCAAACCTTGTCAACACCAAGTGTGTAATATCTTGGCGTGGCATTGAGGAATATCAGTGGACTTCCGCATTCACTGTGTGACCATTCAATCCATCAACAAGGAGCCATTCCGCAGCTACTTGTGCTGTTATCATCAAACCACAAGCCTTGATAAACTAGAGTCTTTTGATTTGTTTATGCAAGGATCTATCCAACATCTTCATCCATCTTCTTTGTCTTCCATCTTCGTGTGTTCTACCATCGAAACTGCCGAGTCTTGGGGTTGATTTTCGCATCATTTGGTATCAGAGCAGCAATTTCGAATTTGGTAGTGAGTTTTCATATCTTTTCATTCTGACCTTTCATTTCTAATCCCTCACCTTCTTGGTCGTGAGTCTTCGACTTGCCATCACTCTGTTTTATCCTTCATTCATATCTTTCTTTCTATCTTTCTATCCAAAGATCTGTTGGATCATCTATTCAAAAAAAAAGAGAAGAAACAAAACCAAACTTGTTCCAACTCCTTTTCTTTCTACCCTAATCAAAAAAAAAAAAACCAAACGTGTTCCAACACTCTTTTTCCTTCCTATCTTTTATTCTTTCGGAACAAAACCAAACATGTTCCTACATCCTTTTTCTATCCTTTGATCATTCGGATTGTGGAAAATTCTCATTGAATTTGATTGGGATTTGTTTGATAAGAACAATTGAGAAATCTCTGAGTGAGGACATTTTGAGAGTTGAGTGAAACACCTGAGTGAAACACTTGAGAGAAAAAAAAAAATAATAGTGAGGCTTTTATTATTAACAGTTTGTTGAGTTTTGCAGGAAAAATTCAAGACAACTTTTAACTTGTTCCCACATATCATCGAGATGTCTCATAGTGAAGCTAGAAGTGATAACACCAACCGTCCAAGGAGAGCCAGAAACAACAACATGGACGTGCAAAATCTCATGAAAGAAATGAGGTGCCTCTTAAGGCAGGAGCTAGATCCCGTTCATGAAAGAATGAACACCATACAAGAGTCGGTGAAGCTGTTGGATATCAACTAGACAAGCTAACTAAACCAAGTGAGGAAGCAAAGGAGGCATGGGCGCTGCAGGGAGAAGGTATGGGCACAGCATGGGAATAGCATGGGCGCAGCTGCACTGTTGGAGCAGCTCAACCACTCCATCATCACACCTCTTCTCTCCCTCTTCCTTAGATATTTTTTCCTTAGCTTATGCTTGTAAAGTCTATATATACTTGTGCATTGTATTGGTTGAAGAGTGTGAATAAGAAGAAAAATTCAGCAATCTCTCTCTCTCTTATTACGCCAATTCTCTTATCTTCATCCTTATCTCTCCCTAAACTTCTAAATTCAACATGGTATCAGAGCGGGTTCCTTATCCAACCGCTTAAACTCTCTTCATAATCCCTTTAAGCTATCTTCAAAACCTTCTAATCTATAGCAATACATCTTACCAAGTTCTATTCACTCTGAGATTAAAATCCTTGAGATCGGTTGATCTTCAAGTTGTGAAAGAGCTGGGATTGTGTATTACTACAAGAGAATGGAGGTGAATAGAGTAGCGATTTCTGTTGTTCTTAAAGGAGATAACTACCTTCTTTGGGCAAAAACTACTAAGACCGTTCTAAGAGGTAGAGGACTTTGGAAGTTCATTGAACCTAAGGAAGAAGCCGAACCATACAATGACAAGGAAGAGCAAGAAGAGCAGTTCACTCTTTCACTTCTTCAAAGCTCACTAGAGCCATCTATCCTGGCGGCCTACTCATATGCGGATACCGCCAAGGAGTTGTGAGATATACTCAAGGGAGTATATGGAAACATCTCAAATATATCAAGGATATTTGAGGTGAAGAGGGCGTTGAATGAGCTTCAACAAGGAGAGAAGCCATTCAAGGAAATGTTTGGGGAGTATAGAAGCTTGTGGGCCGAACTGGAGATCTTGAGGCCACAAACTATGGACCCCAAGGAGTTAGGAGAAAGGCGTGACCAAGATCAAGTGTTTGGGCTTCTCTTGGCGCTCAACGCATCCTATAAAGATCTTATCAAGCACATACTTAGATTTGAGAAGCTGCCAAGTCTAGCGGAAGTATGTGGCATGATTCAAAGAGAGGAAGGGTCAAGAGACCTATTTCGTGCACCAAGCGAGGCTGCACATCTTGCAAGGAAGAATCTTACATTCGACAAGAGGGTGTTGGAATGTGAGCATTGTAAAATGAAGGGACACACTAAGGAGAAGTGTTGGACCCTTCATCCACACTTGAGGCCTAAGAGGCTAAAGGAGAATGGAAGTGGACCTAGAGCCTTCATGGGTGTGGCACAACCAGTTAAGGATACGGTCAAGAGGTCCGAATTCGAAGCCCTCATCAAGAGCCTAGCCAAGCTCACTGAATCTGGTAAAGGCTTCCTCGGTTCTAAAAGCTCCATAAAAAAGGACAAAGTGATTGTGGATTCAGGGGCTTCTCATCACATGATTAAGGATCAAGACATGCTTAAAAATCTTGAGCCTTATCATGGGAATGTGCAAGTGGCAAATGGGAGTTCAGTTCCGATTGAAGGGATAGGGGAATTAGAACTTTTCAAAAAGGGAACAAAAGCCTTATACATGCCTAGTTTCTCATCTAATCTTCTATCAGTTCATAAAGCTACCAAGGATTTGGATTGTGTGGCATTGTTTGGGACTGACTTTGTTAAGTTTCAGGACCCTAAAACAAACAAAGTGCTCGGAGAAGGGAAGGTAGAGGATGGAGTATATCTTTTGCACACAAATAAACAAGCGGATGTGAAAGCGCTTGGAATGAAGGCGGATGTAGAAGTATCTAGTAGGAAGGAGATTGGAGATAGTCCACTATGGCATGAAAGGTTGGGACATCCAAGCTCTGCAGTTCTCAAAGTGGCCTTACCCAATCTCATTCAAGAAGAAGTAGTATGTGAAGCATGTGTACTAGGGAAACATTGTAGACAAGTGTTTCCTACTTCATCTACATTTTGTGATGAAGCTTTTGGCATTGTACACTCGGATGTATGTGTTGAAATATGTGATCTCTATGATAGAAGAATTCAAATCTAAGAGAAGGAGGGAAAGGAAACCTAGTTCACAAGGAACTTGAAGAAGTCTTGGTTAGGATGTAACTAGAAGAAAGGAAGCTGTTACATACTAACTAGAAGACTAACTAAGTGGAAAAGAGGAAGCAAAGGAGAGCATGGGGCGCCAGAACCAGGGCATGGGCACAAGCATGGAGGCGTCAGCAGCAGGGTATGGGCGCAGCTTGAACAGGAGTCAAACAGTGAGCTGCTCCCTTCCCTCCTCTCTTCTTCACGCAAACCCCTCTCTTCTCTCCTTCCTTCTTCACGCCTCTTCTCTTCTTCTCTATGTAAAAACTCTATAAATATACATGTAATGTGATGTAAAGAGTGTTGTGAATAAGAGAATAAGAAGATTAAAAGAGTAAAGGAAGCTTTGTTTATCTTCCTAAAGGCGCCGGTGGAGCTTTAGCTCTCCGGCGCCATGCTTCTCCTTAGTTCATCTTATTTCATCAACCATTATCATTCTTATTCTCATCATTATTCTTATCATCATTCTCAAACAATAATCCCTCATTACATCAATACTCACGCCACCATCTTCATCCTAAACATTCTCCAAGTATCCTAACCTCAAACTCCTTATCATTCTCACGCCACAACTATCACTCTCTCAACAATTCCTAAGCCTCCATACTCTTTAATTTCAACATGGTATCAGAGCAAGTTGAGTGATCTAGCGCCTAATCTCTTGTTATTCTTCTAGCTCTCTTCAAAGTCTTCTAATCTATAACCATACACTTTCTTAGTTCTATTCACTCTGAGATTAATATCCTTGAGATCATAAGATCTTCAAGTTGTGAAAGGACTAAGGGTGTGTATTGTTACTAGAAAATGATGACAAATTGAGGGAGATTTCGTTGGGCTCTCCTTGGCTCCTTGCCGTGAGGAACTCGTTTTTCTTTTGTTAAACACATGAGAGAGAGATTTTCTGGGGTAATTAGTTCCTCCCATGCGTTTTTAATAGGGTGTGTGTGAGAGAGTAAATATCTTTCTTTGTGTTTCTTGTGTGTGGAGTGTAGATCCACATACAAAACTTTGAAAAGGGGTTGTATCAACATCAATCCCTCGGTGATCCTCTTTGGAAACAAGATCCAGAGGATTTTTAGAATCATTCATCCATGAAGAAGCTTGTCATGGCGTGATGGTCTTTGGCATGTATGGCGTGTGAAATAAGGCATCTAGGAGATGAAGAGTGTTTTTGGCGTGATGGTTTAGAAGAGGAGAAGGCTGGGTGGTGACCTTAAGTCGTGATCCAAGCAAGCTCCAAGTGAAAACAAATCATGGAACAGGAAGTAAAGTGGCTGGTGATCAAATGAAGACATCCAGCAAGAAAGAAGAGGAAGCATTAAACTGGCTGTACAAAAAACAGTCAAAGAAAGTGTGAATCTAGTTCACATAAGACTTCAAGGAAAATATGAGACAGCTCATAGTAAAACTTGGAGAAAAGAAGAAGCTTACCTTAGAAAGAGGAAGCTGAAGAAGGTTGAATCCCGGAAGAGACTTGCGGAAGAGAAGTGACAAGAGGAGTTCACATCTTTAACCCGGAAGAGACGTGACAAGAGGAGTTCACGTAGAAGACTTGCATGAAACAGAGATGAAGCACAAGACTGAGATGTTTCCTGCCAAGAAAAGGAAGTGGTCAATAATTTTTGATCAAACAAACACAGTTGATAAGAGAAAAATCAATTGTGGAAAAGAAGCAGTGAAGAGATAGTAAGCAATGTTTTTGGATGGGCTTGTGTTGTGATTCTTGAGAGTTTGATTCCAGTTATGGTGATTGGAAACTCACATTCGCTTGTAACTTCAAGCGTTAAGGAGGAGAAGAGTAAGGCTGCTAAGAGAGGGAAACCTCAGAGGAAGAGGTTAAGAGAGATTGTTGCTCTGAGAAGAAGAAGAGCAACAGCGACTCAGTGAAGCTCTTGGCGAATTCTCAGCCTCAGTAACAGGCGAATCAAACTCTGCAAGACTCATTTCCAAGAAGTTCATGACTTCCAAAACCAATCTCATAGGCTAATGCTATCTTTCATTGGTGAATCTTTCAACAAGCGGAAGATTCAGATGGTCCAAGAAGTAGTTGCTCCAAGGTATTGATTAAAGGGTGCTTATGGAGGGTCATATTCTTCCACATGGTCTTCATCCTCTCTTGAGGCCGAATCACTTGATCCAGGAGGTCTTGAGAGAGTGGTGATCATACTCAACCATGTGGCGATCCAAGCGGAGCAATTTACAAGAAGAAGTGTGTATAGGCTCAAGCAAGCTATTCATGGTGGTGTTATGTGGAGGTAGATGATGTCCTTTGCGGCCTAATCCAAAATGGCTAGCAGATGGAAGCTTGTCTTAATTGGCAAGGGGGATAGATAGTCCAAGAGGAGGCGGCATCATTGGCATAATCAAGCTTAGTGCTCTTTCCTTTGCAAGAGTGGTCCCTTGGCAATGGGCTAGTCTTGAAGGGAAGTGTTGAAGAAGCGGTGAGCTCCAAATTATGCAACGGTCTTCCTTGTCAAATTTGGTTCTTCCCATACTCGAACCAAGCTTGAGGGGGAGTGTTGAAGAAGACCGTTGAAGCACCAAGTTAGGTGATGGTCCAAGAAGAAGAGGACTATCACATTGTACTATGGATAGGTGCGGCATTCCGAGAGGAAGCCGGGAGAGTCTTATGATAAGTGGCTTAGAGTGGATGGCTCTTTGAAGAATCAAGATCAAATCTATGAAGGGTTTAAGCCAAGATTGATCTTGATAGATGGAGAGTGAAGTTCAGACCAAGAGGCGTTCACCTAGGAAGTTGTGGAACGGTAAACAAGGCAACAAGGGAATCCAAGCACCATATGAGGAGACGATGGCGAGAGGAAGCCGGGAGACACATATGAGTAGCTATGGATAATGTTGTAAGGAAACCGAAGGAGAAACCACCTTGCAGACCTTATTAGGTGTGGTGATCCGAGAAGCAGCGGGAAGTGGCGTCCAACGGATAGAGTATACTCCCAAGAGTCATCAAGAGGAAGCCAATGACAATGTGAGTATTCTATGAGCTAGAAGATGTCATCCGAGGAGCTTGAAGTCAAGATTAAGTTTGAGACAAGAAGCCCGAGGAGACATGATCCGAGTGAAGCTTAGAGAAGACAAAGCCTAATCTGCAAGAAAGAGTAAAGGCCATAGGAGAGGAAGCCGTGGTCTCATTGAGGTTAGGAGTCATCAAAACCATCTTTGGAGCAAGCAAGGATCAGCTAGCGGATATACTTATCATGGCATCATCTTCTATCAATGAGGATCACGTACATGGCAAGATTGGCCTTAAGGACACCTACCGACCAATCTTGAGGGGGAGTGTTGAAATATGTGATCTCTATGATAGAAGAATTCAAATCTAAGAGAAGGAGGGAAAGGAAACCTAGTTCACAAGGAACTTGAAGAAGTCTTGGTTAGGATGTAACTAGAAGAAAGGAAGCTGTTACATACTAACTAGAAGACTAACTAAGTGGAAAAGAGGAAGCAAAGGAGAGCATGGGGCGCCAGAACCAGGGCATGGGCACAAGCATGGAGGCGTCAGCAGCAGGGTATGGGCACAGCTTGAACAGGAGTCAAACAGTGAGCTGCTCCCTTCCCTCCTCTCTTCTTCACGCAAACCCCTCTCTTCTCTCCTTCCTTCTTCACGCCTCTTCTCTTCTTCTCTATGTAAAAACTCTATAAATATACATGTAATGTGATGTAAAGAGTGTTGTGAATAAGAGAATAAGAAGATTAAAAGAGTAAAGGAAGCTTTGTTTATCTTCCTAAAGGCGCCGGTGGAGCTTTAGCTCTCCGGCGCCATGCTTCTCCTTAGTTCATCTTATTTCATCAACCATTATCATTCTCATTCTCATCATCATTCTTATCATCATTCTCAAACAATAATCCCTCATTACATCAATACTCACACCACCATCTTCATCCTAAACATTCTCCAAGTATCCTAACCTCAAACTCCTTATAATTCTCACGCCACAACTATCACTCTCTCAACAATTCCTAAGCCTCCATACTCTTTAATTTCAACAGTATGGACCGCTCCTTGTAATTCAAGAGATCAATATAAGTATTTTGTTTCATTCATAGATGACTACTCAAAATACACATGGATTACTCTTCTACATACCAAAGATCAAGTTTATGAAGCATTCACCAACTTCATCAACTATGTGTCTACACATATCAAAACAACAATCAAGATCTTAAGAAGTGATAATGGAGGAGAGTATATAAGCAAGCGGTTCAAGGAATTACTCAACAACCTTGGCACCATCCATCAAACATCTTGCGCCTATACTCCACAACAAAACGGAGTAGCTGAAAGAAAAAATAGACACCTAATGGAGGTAGCAAGGACCATCATGATTGCCAAGGGAGTACCTAAACTTCATTGGGGAGATGCCGTGATGACTTCAAACTACTTGATCAACCGTCTTCCAACCAAGAACCTGGATAATAAGTCACCATTTGAGGCATTGTACAACAAGAAACCAAGCCTACATCATCTCAAAACCTTTGGATGTAGCTGCTTTATGTTCACACCAGAAGGTCAAAGAAACAAGCTTGAACCTAGAAGCATGAAGTGTGTATTCATTGGATATTCACCAACACAAAAAGGATACAAGGTCTACAACCCGGAGACAAGACGAGTCTATGTATCAAGAGAGGTGAGGTTCAATGAAAAGGAGAGCTTCTATGGAGCTAAGAATCATGATACCCCTCAAGGTATGAGCTCACCATTTATGGAGTGGATACCGTTCTTTGAAGATTCAAGAACAAGGGATGATGTACATGAGGAGAATGACCCAACCTCAGATCATGAAGCCACGGATGAGGAAAGTGAACCTAATCCAGGTGTAGAAAGCATTGACATTGTCAAAGAAGAACCTGAGCCAACAGTACCTCTAAGAAGAAGTACAAGACAGAGGCGACAACGTGTTTACTATGGCTACAACAACTCTGCCATGCTCCAAGGAGAGTCTAGTGCGAGTAATCTTCCTTGTGTGATAAGAGAATGCCCTGAGCGTACGGCGAGCTTAGATCTCGATCCTATTGGCGACAGCACTCTCTTATCACAAGGGGGAGATAACACTCAAACTAGCACTGTTACATATCCCATTGAGCATTTTTGCTCGTTGGCATCCTTACCTATGGAGCATGAAGCTTTTCTTGGAAAAATCAGCAAGGAATCCATACCTAACTCATATGAAGAAGCGTGTGAAAGTGGAGTATGGGTAAAAGCCATGGAAGAGGAAATGAAGTCCATGGAAAGGAATCATACTTGGTACTTAACCGATTTACCAAGGGATAAGAAGCCAGTTGGGTGTAGATGGGTGTATACAATCAAATACACAAGTGATGGGAGGATAGAAAGATACAAGGCAAGGTTGGTAGCAAAAGGGTATACTCAAATCTATGGGGAGGATTATACCGAGACATTTGCTCCGGTTGCTAAGCTCCATTCCATCAGAATCCTAATCTCGGTGGCAGTGAACTTGAAGTGGGATCTATGGCAGATGGATGTCAAGAACGCCTTCTTGCAAGGGGATTTGGAAGAGGAAGTGTATATGGATCCACCCCAAGGATATCATAAGGAAGGCAACAAAGTTTGTAGATTGAAGAAAGCAATCTATGGCTAAAGCAATCTCCAAGGGCATGGTACCAAAGGCTAAGTGCTTGTCTTTTGGTTAAGGAGTTCATAAGATCGGAAGCTGATCATACACTTTTCACAAGGAAAAGTAAAGGAGGAGTAGTGGTGGTCTTGATCTATGTTGATGATCTAATCATCACAGGAAGTGACAAAGATAGAGTAGATCGAATCAAGGAACTCTTGAAGGTTGCTTTTGATATAAAGGATCTAGGAGAGCTTAAATACTTCCTAGGGATTGAAATGACACGGTTTGAAGATGGGATGTTCATCTCCCAAAGGAAATATGTGCTGGATCTGTTGGAAGAAACCGGGAAGTTAGGATCCAAACCGGCCAAAACTCCAATAGAAGAAGGCTACCAAGATAGTCCTGAGGGGGAGCCATTGGAGAATATTAAAAGATACCAGAGGATGGTGGGCAAGCTCATCTATCTTACTATTACAAGGCCGGATATTTGCTTTGCAGTGAACCGTGTGAGTCAACATATGCAAAAACCAACTATGCAGCATTGGAACATGATTGAGAGGCTGCTAAGGTACTTAAAAAACAGCCCTGGAAAAGGCATATGGATGAAGGCTAATGGAAACACAAAGGTTCAAGGATATTGTGATGCGGATTGGGCTGGAGATAAGCAAGATAGAAAGTCCACATCCGGTTTTTGTACCTTTGTGGGAGGTAATCTAGTCACTTGGAGAAGTAAGAAGCAGAAAGTTATAGCCTTATCAAGTGCTGAAGCCGAGTATAGGGCTATGAAGGAGGTGACAAAAGAATTGATATGGGTGAGGGCATTCCTAGAAGATCTTGGGATACTTGAGGCTGAGGAGATGCTGTTGTATTGTGATAATCAAGCTGCAATACATATAGCATCCAATCCGGTATTCCATGAAAGGACCAAGCATATAGAAGTGGATTGTCACTTTGTGAGGGGAAAGATTCAAGAAGGAATCATCAAACCCGCATTCGTAGCAAGTGGGGAACAGCTAGCGGATATCTTCACCAAGGCAACATCCTCGATCATTGGGGATCACATATATGGCAAGATCGGTCTAAAGGATATTCACCGACCAATCTTGAGGGGGAGTGTTGAAATATGTGATCTCAAGAAGAAGAATTCAAACTCAAGAAAAGGAGGGAAAAGGAAAGAACTAGTTGTGAAGGAACTAGAAGGAGAGGTAGTTTATAAGGAACTAGAAGAAAAGGAAGCTGTTGGATATCAACTAGACAAGCTAACTAAACCAAGTGAGGAAGCAAAGGAGGCATGGGCGCTGCAGGGAGAAGGTATGGGCACAGCATGGGAATAGCATGGGCGCAGCTGCACTGTTGGAGCAGCTCAACCACTCCATCATCACACCTCTTCTCTCCCTCTTCCTTAGATATTTTTTCCTTAGCTTATGCTTGTAAAGTCTATATATACTTGTGCATTGTATTGGTTGAAGAGTGTGAATAAGAAGAAAAATTCAGCAATCTCTCTCTCTCTTATTACGCCAATTCTCTTATCTTCATCCTTATCTCTCCCTAAACTTCTAAATTCAACATAGGTATCTTCTCCTGTATTAACACAGCACCAATACCAATCCCTGAGGCATCACATTCAATTTCAAAGGTTTTGTTAAAATCAGGAAGGGTAAGGAGAGTAGAATGAGTAAGCTTCTCTTTAAGGCATTGAAATGAAGCTTCTTGTGCCTCTTCCCACTTGAGTCCAACATCTTTCTTGATCACTTCAATCAAAAGGGCATCAATGGTGCGAAAGTTCTTGAAAAAGCGCCTGTAGAACCCAGCTAGTCCATGTAAACTTCTTACTTCACTAATGGTTGTTGGACTCGGCCACTCCATGATTGCCTTAATATTCTCTGGGTCTACCTTTACACCATCTGCACTCACAACAAAGCCTAAAAAGACCAGGTTATCTCTTCCAAAAGTACACTTTTCAAGATTGGCATAAGGTGTTTCTCTCCTTAACAAATCAAGAACAGCCCTAAGATGTTCTATATGCTCCTCAAAGGCTTTGCTGTACACTAGGATGTCATCAAAATACACAACCACAAAGATGCCAATGAAAAATCTAAGGACATGATTCATTAATCTCATGAAGGTACTAGGTGCATTGGTTAATCCAAAAGGCATGACTAACCACTCATACAATCCATGCTTAGTTTTAAATGCAGTTTTCCACTAATCTCCTTTTTCATCCTAATTTGATGATATCCACTTTTCAAGTCTATCTTAGAAAAAATGCAAGAACCATGCAATTCATCTAACATGCCGTCTAATTGAGGAATATGATGGCGATACTTTACAGTGATATTGTTGATGCCTCTGCAATCCACACACATCCTCCAAGTTTCATCCTTCTTTGGAACAAGTAATACCGGCACAGCACAAGGGCTCATGCTCTCTCGGATATGGCCATTAGCCATTTGCTCTTCCACTTGCCTTTGAAGTTCTTTAGTCTCCACAGGGTTGGTTCTATATGCTGGATGGTTAGGAAGGAAGCTCCAGGCACGAAATCAGTCTGGTGCTCAATCCCACGGATAGGTGGTAGTCCTTTGGGATTCTCCTCCGGAAAGACATCCTCAAACTCCTGCAAAAGAAATGAAATACTCCTCGGAACTTCCAGCATTGGATTAGTAAGGTTTACCAAAACCTCTTTGAAAACAAACAAAAGAATGGGTTGTTTATAGAACAGAGCTCTCTTAACCACATTAAACCTCACAAGAAAGTTTGATTGCCTCACAAAGTTACTCTCAAAGGCCTTTTTCTTGGTTTTTCTCAAACTCTCATTTTTGTTCGTAGGTGGTGTTTTAGGGGGTCACTCACATTGGTTTTGTCTTGTTTTTTAGCCATGTTTGATCCTGATGAACTTCTTGTGGCGTCAATGGAGAAAGGGTGGTCTTCCGGCCATTGTATTCAAAGGAATACTGATTTGTAAACCCATCATGGATGACCCTTCTATTAAACTGCCATGGTCTCCCTAGCAAGATGTGACCGGCCTCTATTGGTAAGATGTCACACAAGATATCATCCTTGTATTTGCTTATGGTTAAAGGAACCAATACTTGGCTGCTCACGATCATTTCTCCATCATCATTCAACCATTGAATCTTGTAAGGTTTCAGATGCTTCTTTATTTCTAGACCTAGCTTCTTAACCATAGTTTCACTTGCCACATTAGTACAGCTACCTCCATCAATAATAAGGCTGCAAACCTTACCTTGTACTAGGCATCTTGTGTGAAACAAGTTCTCCCATTGTATTTGGTCAGCATCTTTGGTTTGAATGCTCAATGATCGCCTTGTGACTAGTAGCTCTCCCATTGCTGGTAACTCTATCTCCTCAGCATCGGAGTTCTCTTCTTCTTCAAGTTCTTCTTCTTCATTGGTTTCTATCTCACCATTATCCAAAAGAATCATGGTTCTTTTGTTGATGCACTCATTGCCGTAGTGTCCTCTCCCTTGACACTTGAAGCATCTAACATCTCTGTTCCTAGAAGAAGTTGCCACAGCTTTCCCTTTGTCGTCTTGAGTAAGGGGCGTAAGGTTTGGAATCAAGTTTTGGTTTGAAAATAGTCTTGTCCTCTTGTTTTTTGTTGGACCTAGCATGAGAAGCTCCAGCCCCATAGATTGTTTTAGAACTACTCCTCCTCTTGACTTGTTGTTCTACTAGAACAGCCTTGTGAAGCATCTCCTCAAAATCTCCATAAGTTTGAAGCTCCATCCTGTCTTGAATATCTCAAGCTAAACCACTTAGAAACCTCGCCATAGTTGCCTCATGATCTTCATCTATGCCGGTCTTGATCATGAGAGATTCCATCTCTTGAAAGTAATCCTCCACACTTTTACCACCTTGGCTTAATCTCCTAAGCTTTTGATGCAACTCCCGGTGGTAATGACTTGGAACAAACCTCTTCCTCATTAGGTTTTTCATCACTCCCCAAGTTTCGAGACGTTGCTCCTGGTTGCGTCTCCTACTTGTAACAATCTGATCCCACCAGTTGATGGCATAATCATAGAACTCTGTTGCAGCAACATGAACCTTCTTCCGTTCTGAGTATTGCTGACAATCAAAGACGAGTTATATCTTCTTCTCCCACTCTAAATAGGCGTCCGGATCATTCTTCCCATAGAATGGTGGTATCTTCAACTTAAGACTACCGAGGTTGTCTTCATTGCGTTCCCTGGCTTCTCTTACACGTCTTGGACGTCCTTGTTCCTAATTAAAAGCTTGACTTCCACGGCTGTAGTAGTCTGATCCTTCCTCATTGTTTACTGGCCTTTGTGCCCTTCTTCTCCCTTCAGCATGACGTTGGGGAAGTTCTTAATTCACCGACTCTTGTATGGTGTTCATTATTTCATGAATGGAATCTAGCTCCTGCCTCAAGAGGCGCCTCATTTCCTCCATGAGATTTTGCACGTCCATGTTGTTTGGTCTGGCTCTCCTTGGGCGGTTGGTATTATCACTTACAGCTTCACTATGAGACATCTCGATGAAATGTAGGAACAAGTCAAAAGATGTCTTGAATTTTTCCTGCAAAACTCAACAAACTGTTAGTAATAAAAACCTCACTATTATTTTTTCTCTCAAGTGTTTCACTAAGGTGTTTCACTCAACTCTCAAGATGTCCTCACTCAGAGATTTCTCAATTGTTCTTATCAAACAAATCCCAGTCAAATTCAATGAGAATTTTCCACAATCCGAATGATCATATGATAGAAAGAAAAAGGATGTTGGAACACATTTGGTTTTGTTTCGAAAGAACAAAGGATAGAAAGGGAAAAAAGTGTTGGAACACGTTTGATTTTGTTTATTTTTTTTAAGGTAGAAGGAAAGGAGTTGGAACATGTTTAGTTTTGTTCCTTCTTTTTTTTTAATAGATGATCCAACGGATCTTTTGATAGCAAGATAGAAAGAAAATACATGAATGAAGGATATAATAGAATGATGGTGAGTCGAAACTCATGACCACGAAGGTGAGGGGGTAGAAATGAAAGGTCAGAATTTGAAAGATCGGAAATGAAAAGAAATAAAAAAACTCACTACCAACTCGAAATTGCTTGCTCTGATACCAAATGATGGAGGATCAACCCCAAGACTCGGCAGTTTCGATGGTAGAACACTCCGAAGATTGAAGACAAAGAAGGTGGATGAAGATGTTGGATAGATCCTTGCATTAATGAATCAAAAGAGTCAACTTTATCAAGGCTTGTGGATAGAAAACAACACAAGTAGCTGTGGAATGACTCCTTGTTGATGGATTGAATGGTCACACAATGGATGCGGAAGTCCACTGATATTCCTCAATGCCACGCCAAGATATTACACACTTGGTGGTGACAATGTTTGATTATTTGGATATGACACACCGAAGGATCGAAAGATTGTTGGATATGACTCACCAAACAATCGGAAAATGTTCTTAAAGAACAAAAGAGATTAATCTCAAAATAGTTGATAAAAAGTTAGGTGCCTTAGAATGAGGCTTACACGAGTTTAAATAGGAAATGAGACTTGAACAGACTCAAGCTCCTTCGAGAATGACTCTTGGGGACTCTAAAATTCAGTTCGAAACTTTGAAACCAAAGACTGAAGACTTAGACTAAAAGACTACGCGAGTTTGACTAGAATTTAAAGGAGATTGCGGACCAAAGAACATGAAATAAAAACCATAATCTAAAATATATCATAATGTTCTTGAAGTTGGTCCAATGCATAAGGAAGTCGGTCCATAGCTACATGAAACCGTCCAAGTTAATCATCAAACTGGGGTAAGTGGACTTGAGGCCTCATTAAAAACCTTAGTTGGAAAACCCATTGGGATAAAACCAAGCTAAGGGAAAAAAGCACACTCAAGCCACTTGATGATGATTAACTCGGAATGGCTTGAATGGAAGTGAGCATCTCTTGGTTGATTTGTCTTGGACGAACTTCCTCTTGCTTCCAAGACATCTTTAGGGTTGTTCCCACAGCATCTTGAAGTCTTCTTGATTTGGCACGGGTCATAGGACCTCTAGGGATGATCAAGGCATCTTCTTCTCCAAGTGTTGGCTTGTCCATGATCATATCAACTTCTCCATGCTTATTGTAATGCAAATATATAATACAACCCTTCAGCTTAAGTAAGAACTCACAATCAGATAGAAGACATCTTTTTAACATTCATTAAGGTGCTTATAATGCGGTCTTGCTTATGGAAATCAAATCACTCTTGAATCGGTGTATGGGTTAAAAGCTTTTTGATGTTGCTTCAAAAGAGTTTTTCTTCAGGTGGTTGCACTCAAAAATATGAGTGCTAGTCAAATGCAAAATCCATTTTAGAAAGGGAACAATTAATGCATACAAAACTCAACTCTCATTATTCTACCCCATCACATGAAATGCATCCTATTTTCTATCATTTAAACTTTATTCTCATTCTCTTTTCAACCCCCCCCCCCCCACCACTTCAATAGACTCTTTGTTCTTTTTCAATCGTCAACTTCATGATCAATCTCTTTTTCTTAGTCTCATAGGAAAACATTTTAGTTCAACTCTTAGCACTTTTCTATCCCCTTAAACATTTTTCTTTTGCTCCATATACTTATAATTTTCTTTTTCTTTGTTTTAACTTATCGTAGCTATAATTTTCTTCTTCTTATATGTCCTTAGGATTTAGAGCTTTTTGGTCTATCACTTGGGTTAACTAGGAACTTTTTTTATACCAATGAACAAGATTTTCTTTCTTTCTTGTCTAATACCCAATCAAAACCTATTCTAACAATTCAATTCTTTCATTCCCCACCGAAATATAGACTTACTATCGCTAGCCTCAAATGAGAGCTAACTTTTGTCGTTTACGATACTCTCAAGTTTTTGCAAACTAATAGCATTATCAAAAAATACCTCATTCGTAGAATATATTAAAGGGTTTGAAATAAGTGGTCAAGGTTACAGATAGGGGAACCATTATACAGATGAGAATAGCCATTCGGATTAGCAAAGGGTGGTAAAATGGATAAGAAAGTCCGAATGTGACCTTAGTCAACCATGAGTATGCATTCAAATAACCATAAGCAAGAAAATTAAATTCAAGTTAAGTTCAAATTCATAGATATGTTTCAAGAAATCAAGTGAGCTTTATAAAAAACTAGAAGGTGCATTTTGAAAGGTGCGAAGGTCCAAGCATGAATTTTTCATTATTTCAAAGATCTTCAAGCAACAAATAACTATGATTAAGGGCAATGAACTTAATCCTAAGCATGAACTTCTACAAGCTAAACATCTCATATGCAAATGAAAATAAAAATTCTTGTAGACTCAATCTTAATATGCAAATGAAACTACAAAAATCTTTTTGTGTGTTTACAAATTTTTCAATTATTTTGGATTTTCTATGCAATAGATGTATGCATGAGACTCAAATGTGCTAAAAGAGAAAAATAAGAAAACAAAACACAAGATTAAAAGACTTAAATCCCTCCCCCAAACTTAAATTACACCGTCTCGTGTAACAAAAGTGAGATAGAAGGTTAAAAATTAGTATATACATTGAAAGGAAAGAACCATACCTTAGCCCTAGTCGAGAATCTTAGGGTGTGGAGTGAGTGGAGTTTGAGAACTCCTATGAGAATTTGAAGTGGTGGAATGAGCATTAGAGAAACGTGTTCCACCTTTGAATGTGATAGTGAATACCTCCTTCATCACATCTTCAAAGCACTTTGAACTGTTTGCCTTAAGTGCCGGTGTGAGAATCGCTTTAACTATGAAAAATGGATTTGACACTCCCTTACACTATACTTTGTACTATAGCTCTCCATCAACACATCTCCATGGGTGTAAGATCATAGTGGGAACCAATGGAGAGTGCACAAGGGTGGGATGATTGTTTTTGTTCATTACCATAGTGTTCTTCTCAAGATTCTTCTTGGTTCCTTTTAAATTCTTGAATTTACCACTTTTATCACAACCATCAAACAAGAAGATAGTCACTCTCCATCCAAAATTTCCTCATCAAGAACCAGAGTTTCATTCACAACCTTAATCTCATTCTTCCATTTGAATTCTTCAGTTGTGATTGTTCCACAAAACTTGGTAGAGGAAGCTGATTGGATAAGTAACTGAAGGATCCACATTAAATAGTCACACACTTGGTTGAGAAGTTGATGCTTGCTCCTGCGGTATTGAGAAATGGAGTTCCAAGAATGAGTGGAAGCTTATTCGGTTTTCCTCTATCAACTACCATAAAACCTGTTGGTATTAAGCAATCTACAATCTTAAGTGGATAGTCTTTCATCAAACCAAGTGGAGGTTTTGAAGCGGCATACACATAAGTGATCAAAGAGGAGTACTTCTTTATTTCCTTGATACCAATACTCTTCATCATCTCAAGCAACATAACATTAACACTGGCACCCGAATCACACAAGGCATTCTCAAATTTCAAATTTCCAAGGGAATAAGATATGAGAAATGTACCAGGATTCTCAAGCTTGGGAAGATGCTTGGGCTCAACAAATATGGAAGTTGGAGGCTTGAGCATTTTCATAACCTCTTCTACTTTTGCCTAGTTGGCTAAGATAGCTTCAATAAACTTTACATAAAGAGGAACTTGAATCAAACTACTCATATGAGGCAAAGGGACTCCAATAGTGCTTATTTTAGCTTTGAAACTTGAGAAGACCTTGTTTTTAGCTTTGGTGAGTATTCTTCCGGGAAATGGGATTGGAGGTTCATAAGGATAAAACTCATCCTTTGGTGCATCTTCCTTTTCAACTCTCATGGGATCCTTGACTTCTTTCCTAGTAATTACATCTACCTTTGCTTCACTTTGACTAACCACACCAACATCATCCACTCCATATAGAATTCTAGTGATTTTGTCAACATCCCTTTTATAATCATTCTCATTACTTGTGAGGATAGCATTGCAAAATTCCTTGGGATTTGTTTCAGTTTACTGGGAAGTGAGTCCATTGGCCTCTTGGATAAAGATGAAACCTGAACAACTCGATTTTCAAGGCTCTTGACATGGAAAGCCAAGTGTTCAAACTTATTATTCAATTCACTGTAACCTCCATGCATTCCATCCATTCTCTTGTTAATCTCAAAAGTGCCCTTGGTTTGCCCTTCTAAGATTTGTTTGAGGAGGAGAGTATTGAAATCTTCTTTGAGGGTTTGGGAAAGTTGAAGTGGTTGGATAGTGTTTGGTATGAAGGTTTGGTTTTGGTTGTATTGAGATTGAGGTTGGTAATTTGGGTTTGGTTGGAAGTTTTGATTGGGTTGGAAAGTTTGGTTTTGGTTTGAGTATTGTGCTTTCAGTTGAAAAATTTTATTGGGTTAGAAGATTTAGTTTGGCTGGAAAGCTTGGTTTGTTAGTTTGTGATAGGTTTGGTCTTGTGGGTTTTCAACATTGGGGTTGCGGTATAAGAGGTTTGGATGGTTTCCGTAGTTTTGGTTGAAGCTTTTGTTTTGAAATCCTCCTTAGTTGCCCAAATAATTAACTTCTTCTTGGGTCTCTCCATTATCCTCAACATAAACTTCCATCTCATTTTATTCTTATTGATACCCTTGTTGACCATCATCAAACTATCCCAATTAACCGGATTTTAAGTGAGAAATAAAGCTTTGCTCCTCTTGTCAACCATATCAAATTCTATCATTGATTTCCTTGAAACTATCCTTGATGATACGATCCTCCCAAGGAATCTACATTTTTTAGGGGTAAAACAAAAAGAAACGAATAGATGGATAGCTGATGGATCGAATGGTCGCACAGGAGATGTGGAATGGCTCCTGATATACTTCAATGTCTCCTATGATATGACACACCTAGATAAGACAAAGTTTGATTGTTGGATATTACACACTAAGCAATCGAAAGTTCTCAAAGAACTGAAGAGAATCACTCTCAAATTTGATAAAAGAAAATTTGTTAATGTCTTCTACAATGGGTTCCACGAATTTATAAGGAATGCTTCAGAACTAACCCAAGCAATAATAAATTGTCTTAAAGTCACAAAGAAAAATACAGAAAACTAGATATTGAAAGTTAAAGGTTGACTTGACTCTTGAATGATATATATGATATTTGATGGTTTTTAAATATAGTTTTTAGCGTATTTTCTACTATTTTAGAGTCTATTCAGGTGATTTCGTGGTTGGATTGATGTTTTATGCGATAGGAGTGGAGATTTTTGCAAAAGCAAAGAAGACACGTTTCTGGGGCTCAGATCGATCGTTCCACATTTGGAACGATCGATCCAACATTTGAAGAAGCTGTGAATATAACCAGATCGATCGAGGTGACTAGAACGATCATTCCGGATTCGGATCGATCGATCCAACTGCAGATCGATCGATCCCTTTTGTGCGAACAACTAGATCGATCGTTCCATCTTTAGAATGATCGATCCAACCTCCATATTACTCCTACGAGAAAAAAGGAAAATCGTGGAAAAACCTTATATATAGTTATTTTTCAACCATTGTTTAGGCAACGTTTTATTTTCTATTGAGACCTAGCTATTTGTGAATCTTGGGGAGACGAATCTCTGACTCTACATCTTTGAGAAGATTTCTGAACCCTTTATGACTTCTATTATATTGATCATGAGTTTCTTTTAATCTCTTGCATGTTTCTCAATTACCATGTCTGAGTAGTTTCATAGTTAAGTTTAGGGTTTCAAAGGAATCTCAGAGTTATTGAATCAGACACAAATAGGGAATTATTAGGTTCTTCATCTATTGTTGATCTTATTGCCTGAATTAGATTAGCTAACTAGTTCCTGATTTAGGGTTTATTCTATTCACCGAAGGCGTTATAGATTGCTGGATAGTGTTGAAATTAAGAGTATGGAGGCTTAGGGATTGTTGAGAGAGTGATAGTTGTGGCATGAGAATAATAAGGAGTTTGAGGTTTGGATATTTAGAGAATGTTTAGGATGATGATGGTGGCGTGAGTATTGATATAATGAGGGATTATTGTTTGAGAATGATGATAAGAATGATGATGAGAATGAGAATGATAATGGTTGATGAAATAAGATGAACTAAGGAGAAGCATGGCGCCGGAGAGCTAAAGCTCCACCGGCGCCTTTAGGGAGATAAACAAAGCTTCCTTTTACTCTTTTAATCTTCTTATTCTCTTATTCACAACTCTCTTTACATCACATTACATGTATATTTATAGAGTTTTTACATAGAGAAGAAGAGAAGAGGCGTGAAGAAGGAAGGAGAGAAGAGAGGAGTTTGCGTGAAGAAGAGAGGAGGGAAGGGAGCAGCTCACTGTTTGACTCCTGTTCAAGCTGCGCCCATACCCTGCTGCTGATGCCTCCATGCTTGTGCCCATGCCCTGGTTCTGGCGCCCCATGCTCTCCTTTGCTTCCTCTTTTCCACTTAGTTAGTCTTCTAGTTAGTATGTAACAGCTTCCTTTCTTCTAGTTACATCCTAACCAAGACTTCTTCTAGTTCCTTGTGAACTAGGTTTCCTTTCCCTCCTTCTCTTAGATTTGAATTCTTCTATCATAGAGATCACATATTTCAACAGATAGAACGTAGATGGGCAATTGTCCTTAGCCAACGGAAGTTGATGTTAAGGCGATTCGTGAACATATTGAACGTGCTCATTAATGCTTATTAAGAATTCTAAGTTCAAACGGAAGTTTAGATATTTAGGTTACTAGATAACGTAATTGATATCCTGGAAGTAGATTGATTATATATTTTTGTTTGAGTTCTAGACGGTTTTTATTAGTATCTGAGTAGCTGTCAGGTTCATGATCTCTGAATTCCCGCGAATTTCCCTTGACTTAACGCTTTTAAGACCATAAGTAACCTCGTTTATTTAGTTATTTTGTTTACATCTCAACAAACTCTTTATTTCTGTTTTAGCTTAATTTCATTCCCACAGAATCGTTGTGTAACCTTGGTCTCTGTGGATTCGATCCCTACTATACTATAACATTTGCTGTGCACTTGCAGTAGTTTAATTAGGGTTAAAACTCTGACATATCAAGTTTTTGGCGCCGTTGCCAGGGACCAATTGCATTACCTTCGAATCTAAGACTGAAATTTAGTGTAAGATTTACTAATACGTTCTGTGTTGCTCTCTTGTGTGTGTTACAGGTTTATGCAGAGGAGAAGTGAAGGTTCTGATAATCTCCTGCAGCTCACAAATCAAGAATTGGGAAGAACAGAACGAACTAACAAAAAGAAAGGAAAGTAAAAAAAAGCCAACATGGATGATAAAAAAAAGCTGCTACAGCAGCACAGCTACTTGATATGCAAAGGCATTTCCAGCGGTTATTAAATCAGCAGCAACAACAGCCACAACATGCTATTGGGGATGTTGATACACCTCACACTTTCTATCAGAACAGAGCTGCCATTTGTCCTCTAGAACCAGCAAGACAAGATTATGATATCAAATCTCAGTTGATCACATTGGTGAAGCAGCATCCATATCATGGCCTACCTTCAGAGAACCCCATGGATCACATAGAAAACTATGAGGAAATTTGCACCACCACCAAGGCAAATGGAGTACCTGCTGATTACATTAAGTGCAAGCTCTTCCACTTTTTTTTGGCAGATAAGGCATTGAGATGGCTTAAATCTCTACCTCCTAAATCTCTCACTACTTGGAACGAAGTTATATCTATTTTTCTGGACCATTTTTACACTAAAAGCAAGACAGCCACTCTGAAAAACAAGATTACTACTTTTGGACAACACCAGGGAGACCGGTTCTGCGAAGCTTGGGAGAGATTTAAAGAATATCGCAGGGAATGCCCTCATCACGGATATTCAGATAAACAGCTCCTGGGCATATTTTATGAAGGAGTCGACTAGGATTATAAAATGCTTTGGATGCTGCAAGCAATGGTGACTTCATGACTAGAAGTATAAATGGAGCCTATCAACTGATTGAGAATTTGGCTTCAAGCTCTAGTACTAGATGCCCAGAATATGATCACGGGAAAAAGGTCAGCAGTGCGAACAATGTGGACTCTCAAAAGATAGAAGAGTTGAATGCAAAAGTGAGTATCTTGATGAAGGCAAATCAGAGAAATGATCAGCTGTGTGAAGACGGATCAGATGCAAGTTATTGTCAACAAATGACTGAGGAAGAATCTGATGAGCTTCAAGAAGTGAATTATGTGAATGGACAAGGATTCGTGCAAAACAGGGGATTCAATCAAAACTACATAAATCATCTGAATCTGTCTTATAAAAGCACAAATGTTGAAAACCCACAGGATCAAGTCTACCCACAGCAGATGATCTCCCAGGGACAGCAGCTTCAAGCAAAAACATTCGTGCAAAATTCGGGTTTTCAGAAAACTTTTCAGGAAAAACATTTCGTGCAAAAATCAGACCAGAACGAATTTCAGGGTGGTTTCCAGCAGAAACAATCATTCAACAACTTTCAGACAGCACCTCAAACCTCATCTAACAATGCTCAAGATGAACTTAAGGTTCTTATGCAACAACTTCTTCTACTGCAACAAAAATCTTCTAATGAGATCAATCTGAAGGTGGACAGCATGTACAGTGATCTTAACAGCAAGTACGAAGCTGTCTCTACCCACATGAAACTGATAGACACTCAAATTGCTCAGACCGCAGATGCAGTGCAGAGACAGCAGGGAGTCCTTCCAGCGAAGGGGAACAGAATCCTAGAAAGGAATTCATCAATGCTATTGCACTGAGAAGTGGGAAAGTGTTGCAACCAACAGCGCAGAAGAATTCAGATGCTGGTATAGTCATTGATCTAGAAGAGAGAGAGGAATCAGAGAATGAGAAAGTTGTAGATCCTGTTGATGAAGAAAGTGCACCACCGCCTGTGCGTGTCTATACTCCAAGGATTCCTTACCCTACTCGTCCGAAGAAATCACGCAAAGACCTGAAAGAAGCCAAGTGCAAAGAGATGGTTGATGATCTCATAGTAAAGCTACCTCTTACAGATGCAGTCCAGATGATGCCAGCAATGAAAAGATACATGAAGAGTTTAGTAACAAGTAAAGTGTCTGGTGAAGAAGACTATGTGAAGGTTACTAAGGACTGCAGTGCTGTACTGCAAAACAAGACAATTAAAAAGCTTGGAGATCCTGGGCGATTTGTTCTGTCTGTGCAGATTGGATCACTTACTTTTGCTTGCTCTTTATGTGATCTAGGTTCCAGTGTCAATTTGATTCCATACTCTGTGGCCAAGCGACTTGGGCTCACAAAATTCAAACCAACCAAAATCTCTTTGGTTTTTGCTTATCGTTCTGTGAAATTGCATGTGGAATTTTAGAGGATTTACATGTGAGGATTGGCAATACACTCATCCCTGCAGATTTTGTGGTTCTGGAATTGGAAGAAGAACCAAAGGATCCTCTGATTCTGGGACGACCATTCCTATGCATTGCAGGAGCGATGATAGATGTCCGGAATGGTAGAATTGATCTCCACATGGGAGATATTATTATGAAATTTGAGATGAACATGCTGTTGAAGAAACCAATGCTAGATGGACAGACATTCTCGATTGATGATTCTTTAGAGGTCTCTGATGAAGTAGCAGAGGAAATGTTAGTGGATGATCCTTTACAGATAGCATTGACACAAGCTGAGAGTGAGAATGGATTTCTCAGTGAGGATACAACTGAGTATGCTGAGATATTAAATGCAAGCAAGTCAATGGAAGATATATCAGCTTACATGAGCTTGGATGACTCTGCAGAAAAACTTCCAGCAACAACCAACTCAGCACCCTCTACCTCAGTCTGGAGCAAGCTGAAAGCTCCAAAGGTAGAACTCAAAACACTTCCAGCTGGGCTAAGGTACGCATTTCTTGGTCCTAACTCCACTTACCCTGTGATAGTTAATTCTATGTTGAACAATGGTGAAACTTCTATGCTTCTTTGTGAACTTAGAAAGTTTCGTAGAGCCTTAGGCTATTCACTTGATGATATCACAGGAATTTCCCCTGATATTTGTATGCATAGGATACATCTAGAAGATGAATCAATGACTTCTATAGAACATCAGAGGCGGCTAAACCCAAATCTAAAAGATGTTATAAAGAAAAAGATAATGAAACTTCTAGAAGCGGGTATTATATATGCTATCTCAGATAGTAATTGGGTAAGCCCGGTCCATGTTGTGCCAAAGAAAGGTGGTGTAACAGTCATTAGGAATGATAAGAATGAGTTAATCCCGACTAGAGCTGTTACAGGGCATAGGATGTGTATAGATTATAGGAAGTTGAATGCTGCTACTCGAAAAGATCACTTTCCCCTGCCTTTTATTGACCAGATGCTAGAAATATTGGCTAACCACCCTTATTACTGCTTTCTAGATGGTTATTCTGGTTTCTTTCAGATTCCCATTCACCAAGATGATCAGGAGAAGACCACATTCACATGTCCTTATGGCACTTTCGCTTACCGCAGAATGCCATTTGGTTTGTGTAATGCCCCAGCGACATTCCAGCGATGCATGATGTTAATTTTTACTGATTTAATAGAAGACATAATGGAGGTTTTTATGGATGATTTTTCTGTTTATGGTTCATCTTTCTCTGCGTGTCTTTCTAATCTATGCAGGGTCCTTCAGAGATGTGAGGAGAAACATCTTGTACTGAACTGGGAGAAATGCCACTTCATGGTCAGAGACGGGATTGTCCTAGGATACAAGATTTCAGAGAAGGGAATTGAGGTAGATAAGGCAAAAATTGAGGTGATGGCAAGCTTACAGCCACCTGAATCTGTCAAAGCAGTAAGATGTTTTTTAGGACATGCCGGTTTTACAGAAGGTTCATCAAGGACTTCTCCAAAATCTCTAGACCCATGACTCAGCTGCTATGCAAAGATGTGAAGTTTGATTTTGATAGTGCTTGTCTTGAAGCTTTCCTTACAATCAAAGGAGCACTTATCAGCGCACCAATTGTCCAACCACCAGACTAGGACTTGCCATTCGAGGTAATGACTGATGCAAGTGATTATGCAGTAGGAGCTGTTCTGGGGCAGAGAAAGGATAAGAAACTTCATGTCATCTACTATGCTAGCAGAACACTAGATGATGCGCAGTGTAAATATGCCACTACTGAAAAAGAACTTCTAGCTATTGTGTTTGCTTTTGAGAAGTTTAAGTCTTATCTTGTGGGTTCTAAGGTGATAGTACATACTGATCATGCTGCTGTGAAGTATCTTCTCACCAAGAAAGATGCCAAACCTAGGCTACTGCGATGGATTCTTTTGTTGCAGGAATATGATCTGGAGATCAAGGACAAGAAAGGGACTGAGAATGGAGTTGCTGATCATTTGTCTAGATTGCGAATAGAAGAAGATATCCCTTTAGATGATAGTCTACCTGAGCAGAATGTGTATGCCATCAGTATTAGCACTGCACATACCACTAAAGCTCCTCAGATGCCATGGTTTGGTGAAATTGCTAATTACTTAGCTGCAGAACAAGAACCAGACAACTTTTTTGGGTACAGGAAGAAGAAGTTTTTGAGAGATATAAGACATTATTTCTGGGATGAACCATACTTGTATAAGCAGTGCTCAGATGGTGTTTTTAGGCGATGTGTTTCAGAAGAGGAAGTTCCAGGTATTCACTTTCACTGCCATGGTTCAAATTATGCTGGACATTTTGCAACCTTCAAGACAGTGTCTAAAGCTTTACAAGCTGGCTTCTGGTGGCCAACTATGTTTAGAGATGACCACTCTTTTGTATCCAAGTGTGATTCATGTCAAAGACAGGGGAATATCAGTAAAAGAAATTAAATGCCCCAGAATTTTATATTGGAGGTTAAAGTATTTGATGTTTGGGGTATAGACTTCATGGGTCCTTTTCCATCATCTTATGGAAATGAGTACATCCTCGTCGCAGTAGACTATGTGTCCAAATGGGTTGAAGCACTGGCTTCACCAACAAATGATGCCAAAGTTGTTCTGAAGATGTTCAAGTCTGTGATTTTTCCAAGGTTCAGAGTACCTCGGGTTGTGATTAGTGATGGGGGGTCTCATTTCATCAACAAACTGCTTGAGAACCTGCTGAAAAAGCATGGAGTTAAACACAAGGTTACCACCCCTTACCATCCACAGACAAGCGGACAGGTAGAGATTTCTAACAGAGAGATCAAAAGCATTCTGCAGAAAACTGTGAACCCAACAAGAAAGGATTGGGCTGTTAAACTGGATGATGCTCTGTGGGCCTACAGAACTGCATATAAAACACCTCTAGGCACAACTCCTTTTCATCTTGTCTATGGGAAAGCATGCCATCTTCCTGTTGAGCTTGAATACAAAGCAGCATGGGCTGTAAAGTTACTGAACTTTGACATTAAACCGGCCTCTGACAGAAGGTTGATGCAGCTGAATGAGCTAGATGAAATTCGCAACAGAGCATATGAAAACTCCAGAATATATAAAGAGCGGACTAAGGCCTATCATGACAAGAAAATCATCACTCACAACTTCACTCCGAATGACCAGCTACTACTCTTTAACTCCCGTCTGAAACTTTTTCCAGGGAAACTAAGATCGCGATGGTCTGGTCCTTTCACCATCAAGGAGGTGAGACCATATGGAGCTGTAGTTTTGCTGAATGCTACAGGGGGCGAGTTTGTGGTTAATGGTCAACGCCTTAAACCATATTTAGCTGACACTGAAATCACTGAAGCTGACACGATCCCGCTCAGTGATCCACCTCAAGCATAAATGGCATCAAAAGTTAAGCTAATGACTTAATATAAGCGCTTAGTGGGAGGCAACCCACTGGTACGTGTATATACTTTCATTTTATTTTTTTTTAACTTGGTTTTACTTGTGTTTTTCAAAAAAAAAAATAATTAGAAAAACGACGAGATTAGAACGATCGATCTGACAGCACGATCGTTCTAAAAGCTGAACGACCAAACCAGAAAAGCAACAGAATGATCGATCCTGGTTAGGCAGAAAGATCGACCCGCAGATGCACGATCGTTCCTGGAGCTGAACGACCGATATACGAGGTAAGAACGATCGATCTATTATGAAAATCTTGCCGTAACATTTCAGATTGATCGAGCAGCGTCAGAACGACCAAACATCGGCCCAAATGATCGTTCCTCTTTAGAACAATCGATCCAATTAACTTCATCAAGCCGTAACTATTTGGAACGATTGAACGGACCAGAACGACACAGAAGGTAAGAGAACGATCGATCCTATGTAGATCGATCGATCCGGGGCCCAGGTAAGTCCTCGAATTTTAGTCTCGGTTTAGTCCGGTTTGCATTAACATAAATTAAATTGACCCAGCAACCAAATCAAAGCACAAATTTGTTTTTCCATCTTTCTCTTCCCCACCGAACTCCACCATATTTCCCAAACAAAATTTCTTCATACCCTAACTTTCTAGATTCTTTCTCGATTTCGTTGATTCTTGAATCTATTTTGTTTGGATTTTCATTCTCTTTCTGAATCTCTCATCCATATTCTGGATCTACAAAGGTACACGTCTCTTTCTCCACTTTTTCAATTCAAAATTTCATATCTCAAAAGCTTGGAATTAGGTAGTTTATTCGATTATTAGAAGAAATATTTGTTAGATTATCAACACTTTGTCGAATCCGCATGATAGATAGCTTCGATTCTCTGAGTTTTGAGTTGAGTTTAAAAAAAAATGATGATTGTGATGTTCGGGAATGAGTCTAGAAGGTCCTTGACATTGAGATCAGAGATGAGACCCAGCGATGAGGGGCTGTTGGATTATGTTGTGGAATTGTGGGGTATATCGGGAAAACTGTGACTGCTGTCGATGAAGTACATGGTGGTCTGGATCAAGTCAAGTAAGAATTTTTAGTGGCTTACTGTGGTGAATGTGATTGTGGTGTTCTGATGATGAGATGAGTTTCTGTGTTTCCAAACCTTTCTTCCAACATTTGATTTCTTTGTTTATTCTTACTTGAGGACAAGCAAGAATTCAAGTCTGGAGGAATTGATATATATGATATTTGATGGTTTTTAAATATAGTTTTAGCGTATTTTCTACTATTTTAGAGTCTATTCAGGTGATTTCACGGTTGGATTGATGTTTGATGCGATAGGAGTGGAGATTTTAGCAAAACCAAAGAAGACACGTTTCTGGGGCTCAGATCGATCGTTCCACATTTGGAACAATCGATCCAACATATGAAGAAACTGCGAATGTAACCAGATCGATCGAGGTGACTAGAACGATCGTTCCGGATTTGGATCGATCGATCTGACTGCAGATCGATTGATCCCTTTTGTGCGAACAACTAGATCGATCGTTCCATCCTTAGAACGATCGATCCAACCTCCATATTACTCCTACGAGAAAAAGGAAAATCGTGGAAAAACCTTAGTTATTTTCAGCCATTGTTTAGGCACCGTTTTATTTTCTATTGAGACCTAGCTATTTGTGAATCTTGGGAGACGAATCTCTGACTCTACATCTTTGAGAAGATTTTTGAACCCTTTATGACTTCTATTATATTGATCATGAGTTTCTTTTTTATCTCTTGCATGTTTCTCAATTACCATGTCTGAGTAGTTTCATAGTTAAGTTTAGGGTTTCAAAGGAATCTCAGAGTTATTGAATCAGACACAAATAGGGAATTATTAGGTTCTTCATCTATTGTTGATCCTATTGCCTGAATTAGATTAGCTAACTAGTTCCTGATTTAGGGTTTAATCTATTCACCGAAAGTGTTATAAATTGCTGGATAGAACATAGATGGGCGATTGTCCTTAGCCAACGGAAGTTGATGTTAAGGCGATTCATGAACATATTGAACCTGCTCATTAATGCTTATTTAGAATTTTACGTTCAAACAGAAGTTTAAATATTTAGGTTACTAGATAACGTAATTGATATCACGGAAGTGGATTGATTTTACATTTATGTTTGAGTTCTAGATGGTTTTTATTAGTATCTTAATAGCTGTCTGGTTCATGATCTCTGAATTCCCGCAAATTTCTCTTGACCTAACGCTTTTAAATCCATAAGTAACCTCGTTTATTTAGTTATTTCGTTTACATCTCAACAAACTCTTTATTTCTGTTTTAGCTTAATTTCATTCCCACAGAATCGTAGTGTAACCTTGGTCTCTGTGGGTTCGATCCCTACTATACTATAACATTTGCTGTGCACTTGCAGTAGTTTAATTAGGGTTAAAACTCTGACACATCATTGAACTCCAAAAGGGGAGCTTAATGTGGCTCTTGGACTCCAAATTCGTCCCTCCTCTTCCAAGGCACGAAATGGATGTTTATTTTGGACTTGATGGACTTATATCAGATTCTAAAGTGGACTACAAGCTTAGAGAACCAAGTTTGCCTCATTAAAACCTTTCTTGGAAAACCCATTGGGATAAAACCAAGGACAAGGAAAAAGAATACAAAAATGATCTCAAGCCCACTTAAGAATCTATATTTCCTTGTAGTATCATCAATATAGTGATAGGAGGTTCTTCTTGTTGAGAAATGATTTTGAAAAGTAGTGCTCCAATTCCCTTCTTGATTTTCTCAGCTCTTGCCCGAGTTGTAGGTCCAACTCGTACAAGTATGTCTTAATTAGCTTCAAGCTCTGGTTCAAGCTCAGCTACAAGTGAAGTCTCCTTGGTGTTATCCATGATCTCATCATCCCCCTCCTCTTGAGAAGGATTTGACCTCAAATCGGATTCTTAGTGATATTGTTGATGGCTCGGCAATCAATGCACATCCTCCAAGTTTCGTCTTTCTTTGGAACAAGCAAAACTGGCACAACACAAGGGCTCATGCTCTCTCGGATGTATCCTTTGTCCATCAGTTCACTCACTTATTTTTGAAGCTCCTTAGTCTCAACCTTGTTCTATACGCTGGCCTGTTAGGAAGTGAAACTCCAGGCACGAAATTGATCTGGTGCTCAATCCAACGAATAGATGGTAATCCCTTGGGATTCTCCTCTGGAAAGACATCTTCAAATTTCTACAAAAGAAAAGCAATGCTACTTGGAACTTTCGGTATGGGATTAGTAAGATTCAGCAACGCCTCTTTGTAAACAACTAAAAGAATGGGTTGTTTAGAGAACAGAGCTCTCTTAACCACATTAGACCTCACAAGAAATTTTGAATGCCTCACGGGGTTGCTCTCAAAGGCAATTTTCTTGGTTTTTCTACAATTCTCATTTTTGTTTGGCAGTGGTGTCTTTTGGATTCACTCACATTGGTTTTTCCTGGTTGTTTCAGCTGAAGTTGATCTTGATGAATTTCTTGTGGTGTTAATGGAGCAAGCACCATATTTCCGCCATTGTAGTCAAAGGAATAACGGTTCGTAAAACCATCATGTGACTCTTCTATCAAACTGCCTTGGTCTTCCCAACAATATATGGCCGGCCTCCATAGGTAAGATATCACACAGAATTTATCTTCGTATTTACCTATGGTTAAAGGAACCAATACTTGGCTGCTCACGATCATCTCACCATCATCATTCAACTAGGGATGTCAATTAGGGTTGAAACCCCACGGGTTATCCTAAACCCGCACAGCAATAGGGCGGGTTAGGGTTCATGTTTTGATTGCCCAAAAAAAAGCGGGCATTGCGGGTTGATCCGTCATGGTCTATGGTCTTTGATGGACAAACCCGCATGGGTTGCAGGTTGATCTGCCGACTAATGGAATTACACATTGAAGACAAAAAAATAGTAGGAAAGTCTTCTTCATATTAGTTTTATTTTAGAAATTTTGAAAAATACATTTTGTTTTCTTTTGTCTTAACAAGTTGGAGACGTTGACAATGCTTAAATCAATTTCATATTTGAATGTTTGAAAATTTATTGATTTAATTATGCATTTTATGACTTTTATTATTATTTTCTTTTTTATTTATGATAGATATAATATGCATTTATTTTATTATCGATAAATTTACATTGTAAAGCTTTAATATTTTTAGTTATTAATTTGATTTTAAATTTCGCGGACAACCCCGCTTAACCCACGGTTATTGTTGAAATATGTGATCTCTATGATAGAAGAATTCAAATCTAAGAGAAGGAGGGAAAGGAAACCTAGTTCACAAGGAACTAGAAGAAGTCTTGGTTAGGATGTAACTAGAAGAAAGGAAGATGTTACATACTAACTAGAAGACTAACTAAGTGGAAAAGAGGAAGCAAAGGAGAGCATTGGGCACCAGAACCAGGGCATGGGCACAAGCATGGAGGCGTCAGCAGCAGGGTATGGGCGCAGCTTGAACAGGAGTCAAACAGTGAGCTGCTCCCTTCCCTCCTCTCTTCTTCACGCAAACTCCTCTCTTCTCTCCTTCCTTCTTCACGCCTCTTCTCTTCTTCTCTATGTAAAAACTCTATAAATATACATGTAATGTGATGTAAAGAGTTGTGAATAAGAGAATAAGAAGATTAAAAGAGTAAAAGGAAGCTTTGCTTATCTCCCTAAAGGCGCCGGTGGAGCCTTAGCTCTCCGGCGCCATACTTCTCCTTAGTTCATCTTATTTCATCAACCATTATCATTCTCATTCTCATCATCATTCTTATCATCATTCTCAAACAATAATCCCTCATTACATCAATACTCACGCCACCATCATCATCCTAAACATTCTCTAAATATCCAAACCTCAAACTCCTTATTATTCTCATGCCACAACTATCACTCTCTCAACAATCCCTAAGCCTCCATACTCTTAATTTCAACATGGTATCAGAGCAAGTTGAGTGATCTAGCGCCTAATCTCTTGTTATTCTTCTAGCTCTCTACAAAGTCTTCTAATCTATAACCATACACTTTCTTAGTTCTATTCACTCTGAGATTAATATCCTTGAGATCATAAGATCTTCAAGTTGTGAAAGGACTAAGGGTGTGTATTGTTACTAGAAAATGATGACAAATTGAGGGAGATTTCGTTGGGCTCTCCTTGGCTCCTTGCCTTGAGAAGCTCGGTCTTTTTGTTAAACACATGAGAGAAAATATTTCTGGGGTAATTTGTTCCTCCCATGCGTTTTTTAATAGGGTGTGTGTGAGAGAGTAAATATCTTTCTTTGTGTTTCTTGTGTGTGGAGTCTAGATCCACATACAAAACTTTGAAAAGGGGTTGTATCAACATCAATCCCTCGGTGATCCTCTTTGGAAACAAGATCCAGAGGATTTTTAGAATCATTCATCCATGAAGAAGCTTGTCATGGTGTGATGGTCTTTGGCATGTATGGCGTGGGAAATAAGGCATCTAGGAGATGAAGAGTGTTTTTGGCGTGATGGTTTAGAAGAGGAGAAGGCTGTGTGGTGACCTTAAGTGGTGATCCAAGCAAGCTCCAAGTGAAAACAAATCATAGAACAGGAAGTAAAGTGGCTGGTGATCAAATGAAGACATCCAGCAAGAAAGAAGAGGAAGCATTAAACCGGCTGTATAAAAAACAGTCAAAGAAAGTGTGAATCTAGTTCACATAAGACTTCAAGGAAAATATGAGACAGCTCATAGAAAAACTTGAAGAAAAGGAGAAGCTTACCTTAGAAAGAGGAAGCTGAAGAAGGTTGAATCCCGGAAGAGACTTGCGAAAGAGAAGTGACAAGAGGAGTTCACATCTTTAACCCGGAAGAGACTTGCGGAAGAGACGTGAGAAGAGGAGTTCACGTAGAAGACTTGCATGAAACAGAGATGAAGCACAAGGCTGAGATGTTTCCTGCAAAGAAAAGGAAGTGGTCAATAATTTTTTATCAAAGAAACACAGTTGATAAGAGAAAAATCAATTGTGGAAAAGAAGCGGTGAAGAGATAGTAAGCAATGTTTTTGGATGGACTTGTGTTGTGATTCTTGAGAGTTTGATTCCAGTTATGGTGATTGGAAACTCACCTTCGCTTGTAACTTCAAGCGTTAAGGAGGAGAAGAGTAAGGCTGCTTAGAAAGGGAAACCTCAGAGGAAGAGGTTAAGAGCGATTGTTGCTCTGAGAAGAAGAAGAGCAACAGCGACTCAGTGAAGCTCTTGGCGAATTCTCAGCCTCAGTAACAGGCGAATCAAACTCTGCAAGACTCATTTCCAAGAAGTTCATGACTTCCAAAACCAATCTCATAGGCTAATGCTATCTTTCATTGGTGAATCTTTCAACAAGCGGAAGATTCAGATGGTCCAAGAAGTAGTTGCTCCAAGGTATTGATTAAAGGGTGCTTATGGAGGGTCATATTCTTCCACATGGTCTTCATCCTCTCTTGAGGCCGAATCACTTGATCCAGGAGGTCTTGAGAGAGTGGTGATCATACTCAACCATGTGGCGATCCAAGTGGAGAAATCTACAAGAAGAAGTGTGTATAGGCTCAAGCAAGCTATTCATGGTGGTGTTATGTGGAGGTAGATGATGTCCTTTGCGGCCTAATCCAAAATGGCTAGCAGACGAAAGCTTGTCCTAATTGGCAAGTGGGATAGATAGTCCAAGAGGAGGCGGCATCATTGGCATAATCAAGCTTAGTGCTCTTTCCTTTGCAAGAGTGGTCCTTTGGCAATGGGCTAGTCTTGAAGGGAAGTGTTGAAGAAGGGGTGAGCTCCAAATTATGCAACGGTCTTCCTTGTCAAGTTTGGTTCTTCCCATACTCGAACCAAGCTTGAGGGGGAGTGTTGAAGAAGACCGTTGAAGCACCAAGTTAGGTGATGGTCCAAGAAGAAGAGGACTATCACACTGTACCATGGATAGGTGCGGCATTCCGAGAGGAAGCCGGGAGAGTCTTATGATAAGTGGCTTAGAGCGGATGGCTCTTTGAAGAATCAAGATCAAATCTATGAAGGGTTAAAGCCAAGATTGATCTTGATAGATGGAGAGTGAAGTTCAGACCAAGAGGCGTTCACCTAGGAAGCTGTGGAACGGTAAACAAGGCAACAAGGGAATCCAAGCACCATATGAGGAGACGATGGCGAGAGGAAGCCGGGAGACACATATGAGTAGCTATGGATGATGTTGTAAGGAAACCGAAGGAGAAACCACCTTGCAGACCTTATTAGGTGTGGTGATCCGAGAAGCAGCGGGAAGTGGCGTCCAACGTATAGAGTATACTCCCAAGAGTGATCAAGAGGAAGCCAATGACAATGTGAGTATTCTGTGAGCTAGAAGATGTCATCCGAGGAGCTTGAAGTCAAGATTAAGTTTGAGACAAGAAGCCCGAGGAGACATGATCTGAGTGAAGCTTAGAGAAGACAAAGCCTAATCTGCAAGAAAGAGTAAAGGCCATAGGAGAGGAAGCCGTGGTCTCATTGAGGTTAGGAGTCATCAAAACCATCTTTGGAGCAACCAAGGATCAGCTAGCGGATATCCTTATCATGGCATCATCTTCTATCAATGAGGATCACGTACATGGCAAGATTGGCCTTAAGGACACATACCGACCAATCTTGAGGGGGAGTGTTGAAATATGTGATCTCTATGATAGAAGAATTCAAATCTAAGAGAAGGAGGGAAAGGAAACCTAGTTCACAAGGAACTAGAAGAAGTCTTGGTTAGGATGTAACTAGAAGAAAGGAAGATGTTACATACTAACTAGAAGACTAACTAAGTGGAAAAGAGGAAGCAAAGGAGAGCATTGGGCACCAGAACCAGGGCATGGGCACAAGCATGGAGGCGTCAGCAGCAGGGTATGGGCGCAGCTTGAACAGGAGTCAAACAGTGAGCTGCTCCCTTCCCTCCTCTCTTCTTCACGCAAACTCCTCTCTTCTCTCCTTCCTTCTTCACGCCTCTTCTCTTCTTCTCTATGTAAAAACTCTATAAATATACATGTAATGTGATGTAAAGAGTTGTGAATAAGAGAATAAGAAGATTAAAAGAGTAAAAGGAAGCTTTGCTTATCTCCCTAAAGGCGCCGGTGGAGCCTTAGCTCTCCGGCGCCATACTTCTCCTTAGTTCATCTTATTTCATCAACCATTATCATTCTCATTCTCATCATCATTCTTATCATCATTCTCAAACAATAATCCCTCATTACATCAATACTCACGCTACCATCATCATCCTAAACATTCTCTAAATATCCAAACCTCAAACTCCTTATTATTCTCATGCCACAACTATCACTCTCTCAACAATCCCTAAGCCTCCATACTCTTAATTTCAACAGTTATAGTGCGGGTGGGTTAGGGTTATTAGTTTAGAACCCATGGGTTATAGCGGGTCAGCCCGCTAAAACCCATAAATTAACTGAACCCACAATGGGACGGGCTAAACGGGGCGGGTTAACCCGTTTTGACATCCCTACATTCAACCATTGAAGCTTATAAGCTTCAGATGCTTCTTAACTTCTAGCTCCAGCTTCTTCACCATTGTTTCACTAGCCATATTAGTACAGCTTCCTCCATCAATAATGAGACAGCAAACCTTCCCGTGTGATATGAGCATGGAAACGCTAACACATGGAGGAGAAGAAGAAGGAACCATGGCCATTCCCAAAGGTCCTATGACCCGGGAAAGATCAAGGAAACTTCAAGAAGCTGTAGGAAACATTTTAATGATAGCATGGAAGCATGAAGAAGCTAAGGAAAGGCAAGACCAAGACATGTTCACTTCCATTCAAGTCGCTCTAAGTTAAACATCTTCTAAGTGACTTGAGTGTGCTCTTTTTCCCTTAAGCTCGGTTTTATCTCGATGGGTTTTCCGACTAAGGTTTTTAATGAGGTCTCATGATTTACTTAAACCTTATGATAAATAACTTAGTACCACACTTGATATTTTGGACCGTCCTATGATGCATTGGACCGACCTCAAACTATCTTATAGTATAAGTTAAACTATAGTTTCATTTTATTGTTTAAGTTCGCAAAACTCTTTCATATTCTGTCTTGTCGACTTCTAGTCTTTGTTCAGAGTCTTAGGATGAATGTTTAGAGTCCCAAGAGTCAGTAATCTCGAGGCACTTGAGTCTGTTCAAGCCGCTCTATATAAGTCGATGTAAGCCTCATTTGGCAAACAACCAACTTTTTATTCAACTTCTTTTTCAGAGAAAATTCTCTAAGTTCTTTAAGAACATTTCTTGATTGTTTGGTGAGTCATATCCAACAATCAACCCTGATTCTCTGGTGTGTTATATCCAGAAAATCAACCTTTGTCTTCCCTGAGTGTGTCCTATCTTGGAGAGACATTGCTGAGTGTTTATTAGGTGTGTAATAACCAAAATAAACCTCAAGGAGTATCAAGAAGCCCTTTCGCAACTTCTTGTGTCCTGCATCAATCCATCACCTTGTCCAGTTAGAGTCTTTGATTCCTTAAGGCAAATCTATCCCTTATCTATCCAAAGAACCATTCGGCCGCTTCTAAGAAGACCCCTTCAAACGGTCCATTTCATCATCAACTTGGCCTTATTTGTTCTTTTATCCATTTGTCTATCAACCTAACCTACCAACGAGAAAGTTGAATCTTGGGCGTGACCAAGATCGTGTCATTTGGTATCAGAGCAAGCTTTTTCGATTTGGTAGTAAGAAGTTGTTCATCTTCTTGTTCTTTCATCTTCTTGATCTTTCACCTTCTTGATCTTTCATCATCTTTCTTTTCATTTCCAACTCCTCATCTTCTTGGTCGAGATTCTCATCTCGCCATTTCTGTTCTTCTATTCCTTTCTATTCTATTTTAAAGATCCGTTGGATCTCATTCAAAAAAAAACAAAAGAAACAAAAGAAAAAGGGAATTCGGCCAAAAAAGCCTAAACTTTGCAGAACTTGCCAAAAGTAACACAGACATTGGCCCTGACCAAATAAACACAATTTTCATTGACTTCCAAAAAATATTTATTAATGTATAGTTGACTTTCCAAAATAACGCTTCTTTAAATTTTTAACAGAAAATTCAAACGACGTTAACTCAACTGGTAGTTTAAATGACGTCGTTTTGTTATTGAGTTTGGTTGATGAGAAAATTCAAAACGATGTCATTTTGATGCATTTATATACAAACATTTGTGTTCAAGCGGACTCAAACTTGGGTTTAGAAAGCATATCATGGGGGTTTTACCACTGAGCTAGTGGCACTTTTGAGATATTACCGAACATAACATCGTATATAATATCGTGATACCGAACTTTCTCCTCTAGCTTCTGCCGCCACATTCCTTCAGTCGGCCAAGATCTCCACTGCTCCTTCTCGTGACACTCCCCCTCCGGTCGGCCCAGACCATCGGTAAATCGCCGGAAAATGCTCCAACACTGCCAAAATCGCTGGAAAATGCTCCGATGCTGCCAAAATCGCCGGATTTTATCTTGCCAGCTTTTCTCTCGTCATCTTGTATTTTCTGAAAAATGCAATAGGCTTTTCATAGAGATATAGATTTAAATGCAGATCCAATCAAGCATAATTACATTTGGTTTGCTCAGAAAAAAATTCTATATAGTGCTATATCTAGCTCATTAGCAAATGCAGATCCAGATACCATATATAAGACTTTATGTTTGATAAGTTGTCAAAAGTGACACTAGCTCAGTGGGAAACCCCCTTGACTTACATTCTAAACCCAAGTTCGAATCCGCTTGAACACAAATTGTTGATAAAAATATATTGAAAATGACATCGTTTTGGATTTTTCTCTTCAACCAAACTTAGTAACAAAAAGATGTCGTTTTGCTTAACAGTAACAGTAGACATCGGATTAACGAATTTTGAATTTTCTGTTAAAAATGTTAACTGTATGTTATTTTTGGCAAGTCAAATATGTAATATTAAATTTCTTTTGAAAGTCAATCAAAGTTTAGTGTTTAATTGGCGAGACCAATGTATGTGTTTGTTTTGGCAAGTTCTGCAAAGTTTAGGTTTTTTTGGCCGAATTCCCAAAAAAAACAAAGAAAACCAAAACAAAGAAACCGAGAAGCATTCTATAACTCATCTTGAGTCGGGATTGTTGTTAGTATTTCTCAACAAATTTGATCGGATTTGTTTGATAAGAACTCTGTGAGAAATCTCTGTGAGAAGTACTTGAGAGAATACACTTGAGAAAAACACGTGAGAGAAACACTTGAGAGGAAATACTTGAGAGAAACACTAGTGAGGAAAATCCTGTGAGAGCTTATTATTCTAACCGTTTGTTAAGTTTTACACGGAAGATGTCTCATAGTGAAGCCGGAAGTGAAAACACAAATCGCCCAAGAAGAGCAAGACAACAAAACATGGACGTGCAAACCCTCATGGAAGAGATGAGGTGGCTCTTAAGGCAGGAACTAGACCCTGTCCATGAAAGAATGGACACCATTCAGCAATCGGTGAACCAAGGACTTCCTCAACGTCCTGCTGAAAGGAGAAGGGCACAAATACTCATTGATGAAGATGAAGGGCCAGATTATGACAGCCGTGGAAGCCAAGCTTCTAATGGACGTCCGAGACGTCCAAGAGAAGCAAGGGAACGTCAAGTAGATAATCTTAATGGTTTTAAGTTGAAAATACCACCATTCTATGGAAAGAATGATCCAGATGCCTACTTGGAGTGGGGGAAGAAGATAGAACTTGTCTTTGATTGCCAGCCTTACACCGAACGGTAGAAGGTTCAAGTGGCTGCAACCGAGTTCTATGACTATGCAATCAGTTGGTGGTATCAACTTGTCACCAGTAGGAGACGCAACCAAGAACCGCATGTGGAGACTTGGGAAATGATGAAGAACCTGATGAGAAAGCGGTTTGTTCCAAGTCACTATCATCAGGAGTTTCACCAGAGGCTTAGGAGGTTAAGCCAAGGCAGTAAGAGTGTGGAGGACTATTACCAAGAGATGGAATCTCTCATGATCAAAGCCGACATAGATGAAGATCATGAGGCAACTATGGCGAGGTTTCTAAGTGGTTTAGCTTGGGATATTCAAGACAGGATGGAGCTTCAAATTTATGGAGACTTGGAAGAGATGCTTCACAAGGCCATCCTTGTGGAACAGCAGATCAAGAGAAGAAGTTCTTCCAGGAATTCCTATGGAGCCGGAGCAACATATCCTAGATCAAACTACAAACCGGAGGACAAGACCATTGTCAAGCCACAGACTGATTCTAAACCTTACACCACAACTCAAGACGCCATGGGAAAAGCTCTAGCTACTTCTTCTAAAAACCGAGATGTTAGATGCTTCAAGTGTCAAGGGAGAGGACACTATGCCAATGAGTGCATCAACAAAAGAAGCATGATCCTTTTGGATAATGGTGAGATAGAAACCAATGAAGAAGAAGAACTTGAAGAAGAAGAGAACTCTGATGCTGAGGAGATAGTTACCAGCAACAGGAGAGCTATTAGTCACAAGGCGATCATTAAACATTCAAGCCAAGGATACGGATCAGGAGCAATGGGAAAACCTGTTTCACACCAGATGCCTGGTACGAGGCAAGGTTTGCAGCCTTAAAATTGATGGAGGAAGCTGTACCAATGTGGCAAGCGAAACCATGGTGAAAAAGATAGGACTATGAGAGAAGAAGCATCCAAAGCCTTACAAGCTTCAGTGGCTGAATGATGAAGAAGAGATGATCGTGCATAGCCAAGTATTGGTTCCTTTAACCATAGGCAAGTATAAGGACGAGATCTTGTGTGATATACTACCAATGGAGGCCGGTCACATTATACTTGGAAGGCCGTGGCAGTTTGATAAGAAGGTCATCCATGATGGGTTTACCAATCGGTATTCCTTTGTACACCATGGCCAGAAGACCATTCTTGCTCCATTGACGCCGCCAGAAGTTTATCAAGATCAAGTATGGCTAAAATAAACAGACAAAAAGCAAAGAGAGAGAACTCCCAAACACATCACCCCCAAACAAAGAGCATAGTTTGAGAAAAACCAAGAAAAAGAACTTTGAGAACAAAACCGAGACAATCAAACTTTCTTATGAGATCTAGTGTTGTTAAGAGAACCTTGTTCTCTAATCAAACCATTATTTTGTTTGTTTACAAAGAGGTTTTGGTAAACCTTACTAACTTAGTGCCGGAAGTTCCGAGCAACATTTCCTTTCTTTTGCAGGAGTTTGAAGATGTCTTCCCAGAAGAGAATCCCAAGGGATTGCCACCTATCCATGGGATTGAACATCAAATTGATTTTGTGCCTAGAGCTTCACTTCCAAACCGTCTAGCGTACAGAACCAATTCTGTGGAGACTAAGGAGCTTCAAAAACCAGTGAAAGCACTGATAGACTTTGATGATATTGAAGCTGCTGGGGAGATCAACCTTTGTGAACTAGGAGAAAGATTCCTCCCGAGTTTCTACAAAAATATGGCGACATCAATCTTTGAAGAGTGTGGACTTATAAGTTTTCAACTCAATTCCTATACCTTTTTCATTGAACACAGGTTCCAGAACGCGCTTAATGCTTTTGGTGAGATGCTTGTGGAGCCATCCTTTGATGCACCAAAGAACAAGAACTTTGAATGGAGCTATGCAACCGTGAAGATGGAACAAATCACCTTTGAGATACCGAAAACCCTTATCAACAAGAAAGAGTTTGCTTTCCTTCCGCCAGCCAGGCTTCAACCCATGACCGATTCCTCAATAATAAAGGAGACTATTCCTCTTGGTAGATTACCTATGATGGTGAAATCTGTCCTTTGCAATACAAGAGGGAAAGAAAAGGGATGCACCTTTGAGCCAGGTGGATATTTTGTGAACAAGGAAAGACGAGAAAAAGTCTTTGAAGAAGGTGACCAAGTTTAGGTTCACTTAAGGAAAGAAAATTCCCGGAAGGAAGAAAGTCCAAGTTTATGCCAAGGATCGATGGGCCTTTCAAGATCATGAAAAAGATCAACAACAATGCCTACCAGCTTGACTTGCAAGGTAAGTATGATATAAGCAACAGATTTAATATCACTGAATTGGTTCCTTTCATTTTATTTTTTAAGTTCCCAAAACTCTTTCAAATTCTGTCTTGTCGACTTCTAGTCTTTGTTCAGAGTCTTAGGATGAATGTTTAGAGTCCCAAGAGTCAGTAATCTTGAGGCACTTGAGTCTGTTCAAGTCACCTCTCTATATAAGTCGATGTATGCCTCATTTGGCAAACAACCAACTTTTTATTCAACTTCTTTTCAGAGAAAATTCTCTAAGTTCTTTAAGAACATTTCTTGATAGTTTGGTGAGTCATATCCAACAATCAACCCCGATTCTCTGGTGTGTCATATCCAGAAAATCAACCTTTGTCTTCCCTGAGTGTGTCATATCTTGGAGAGACATTGCTGAGTGTTTATTAGGTGTGTAATATCCAAAATAAACCTCAAGGAGTATCAAGAAGCCCTTCCGCAACTTCTTGTGTCCCACATCAACCCATCACCTTTTCCAGTTTGAGTCTTTTATTCACTAAGGCAAGGATCTGTCCCTTATCTATCCAAAGAACCATTCGGCCACTTCTAAGAAGACCCCTTAAAACAGTCCATTTCATCATCAACTTGGCCTTATGTCTTCTTTTATCCATTTGTCTATCAACCTAACCTACCAACAAGAAAGTTGAATCGTGGGCGTGATCGAGATCATGTCACCGTGTACTAGAAATCTCATGTGAAACAAGTTCTCCCATTGCTCATGGTCATCATCCTTGGTCTGGATGCTCAATGAACGTTTTTTACCAATAATTCACTGGTTGCTGGTAACTTTATTTCCTCGTCATCGGAAACTTCATCATCGTCAAGTTCTTCTTCCTCTGTTTCAATCTCGCCATTATCCAAAAGAATCATAGTCTTATTGTTTTTGCATTCATTGGCGTAGTGTCCTCTCCCCTTGACACTTGAAACACTTAACATCTCTGTTCCTAGAAGAAATCACCACATCTTTCCCTTTAGCATCCTGAGTAGTGGTGTAGGGCTTAGGGTCAGGTTTTGGTTAAACAATGGTCTTGTCCTCTATTTGATAACTAGTCCTAGCATGAGATGCTCCAGCTCCATAAAACGTTTTAGGGCTACTCCTCCTCTTGACTTGTTGTTCTACTAGAACAGCCTTATGAAGCATTTCCTCCAAACCTTCATATGTTTATAGCTCCATTTTGTCTTGAATGTCAAGGGACAAACCACTGAGGAATCTTGCCATTGTTGCCTCAGAATCTTCATCTATGTCGGCTTAAATATAAGGGACTCCATCTCTTGAAAATACTCTTACACACTTTTATTACCCTGGCTCAATCTCCTAAGCTTTTGATGCAACCCCTGGTGGTAATGTCTCGGAACAAATCTCTTTCTCATCTGATTCTTCATCTCTTCCAAAGTCTCCACACGCGACTCACGGTTTCATCTCCTACTTGTTACAATTTGATCCCACCAGTTGACAGCATAGTCATAGAACTCGGTTGCGGCAAGTTTTACCTTTCTGTACTCCAAATATGTTTGCCAATCAAACACAAGCTCTGTCTTTTTTTCTCCCACTCTAGATAAGCATCTGGATCACTATTTCCATGAAATGGTGGTATCTTCAACTTAAGACCACTGAGTCTGTCTTCATTTCGTCCTACCTTCTCTTACACGTCTTGGCCTTCCACGAACCCCATTAGAAGCTTGACTACCTCTGGAATAGTAATCCAATCTGTCCTCGTCATCTTCTTCTGGAGGTTGCTCCCTTCTTCATCTACCAGCAGTATTTTGTGGCAGTCCTTGATTAACGGATTCTTGTATGGTATCCATACTCTCATGAACAGGGTCCAAATCTTGCCTCAAAAGATGCCTCATCTCTGCCATAAGAGCCTGGATGTCTTGATTGTTATTTCTGACTCTTTGTGGTCGGTTGGTGTTGTCACTATCTTCGCCTCCGTTGTTAGGCATTCTGATTTTTCCTGCAAATCTAGCAAACTGTTAGTAATAAAAACTCACAAATATTTTTCTCTCAAGTGTTTCACTCAAGTGTTTCGCTCAGCTCTCAACAATGACCTCTCTGGTAGTGCAATCTCAATCGGTTCTTATCAAACTAACAATCAAACTTGGTGGAAAACCAACAAACAAACAGAATAATTGTTTTAAGATAGAAATACAAGATAATTTAGAGATAAAACAGATCAGAATCGAACTAAGATGAAGAAACGATCGGTTGGATAGGTAATTTTTTTATAAGAACTGATTGATAAGGAAGTGATCAAATAAAGGTGATGATCAATCAATTCAGGGCGTAGGTTTTTTTTTTGACTGAAGATTGGACTAGATCTTGAAGAGAAAAGAAAGAAGGAAAAGAAGAAATATGGTGGATGGAAGATGAAAGACTCTAATCACAAAGAAGATGAAAGACCCAAACGGATGGATGATAATAGACTCAATGTGAAAAGAAGATGAAAGACTCAAACTACCAACTCGAAAATGTGCTCTGATACTAAATGATACGATCCTCCCAAGGAATCGACCCTTTCGAGGGGTAAAACAAAAAGAAACAGATAGATGGATAGTTGATGGGTCGAATGGATCCTGATATACCTCAATGTCTCCTAGGATATGACAAACTTAGACAAGACAAGGTTTGATTGTTGGATATTACAAACCAAGCAATCGAAAGTTCTCAAAGAACTGAAGAGAATCACTCTCAAATTTGATAAAAGAAAATTGGTTGATGTCTTCGACAATGGGTTCCACGAATTTATAAAGACATAGCAGATTCAGAACTAAGCCAAGCAATAATAAATTGTCCTGGAGTCACAAAGAAAAATACAGAAAACTAGATAATGAAAGTTGAAGGTTGACTTGACTCTTGAACTCCAAAAGGGGAGCTGAATGTGGCTCTTGGACTCCAAATTCATCCCTCCTCTTCTAAGGCACGAATGATGTTTATTTTGGGCTTGATGGACTTATATCATATTTTAAAGTGGACCATAAGCTTAGAGAACCAAGTTTACCTCAGTAAAACCTTTCCTGGAAAACCCATTGGGATAAAACCAAGGACAAGGAAAAAGAGTACAAAAATGATCTCAAGCCCACTTAAGAATCTGTATTTCCTTGTAGTATCATCAATGTAGTGATAGGAGGTTCTTCTTGTTCAGAAATGATTTTGAAAAGTAGTGCTCCAATTCCCTTCTTGATTTTCTCAGCTCTTGCCTGAGTTGTAGGTCGAACTGGTACAACTATGTCTACAATAGCTTCAAGCTCTGGTTCAAGCTCAGCTACAAGTGAAGTCTCCTTGGTGCTATCCATGATCACATCATTTGATCCAGTCCGCTAGTATCTCTCAACTCTCTATCATAGTCTTCTCCATAACAAGCATCACTCTGAGCAATATTCTCAATCAACAACTCTCCTTGTTCCACATTCAAGTCGTCAAAACTTCTATAAGTTTCCGTGTCTAAGGCACGGCGATACTTCTTAAGTGTGCCACTATAAAATATACCAAGAAAATTCTCCCATTAGGACGACTCCTAGTGTAACCTTTTAACCTTTCACATGCTTCAAAGAAGTTCTCTTGGAAACCTTGTTTGAAACTAGCAACGTGGTTTTGAAGCTTTGCCGTCTTTTTCTTAAGAAAGAACTTATTGAGAAATTCCTTCTTACACATATCCCAAGTAGATACCAAATCTTACACATACCCCAAGTAGATACCAAATCTGAACTAAAGTTCTTCTTCCATTAGGAGGCCTTGTTCCCTAAGGAAAAAGGAAAAAGTATCATCTTGATTGATTCCTGGGGACTCCATTCTTCTTCATCGTTCTGCATAATCTCTCAAATTGTTCTAAGTGATTGATAGGGTCTTCCAAGTACAATTCTTTTTACCTTTGGTTCTGAACCATATTGATCAAGCTTGACTTAATCTCAAAGTTATTAGCAGCAATGGAAGGTGTCGGAATTCCTGTAGTTTGAGCCCTAATGTTTGGTGCATCAAATGCTCCTATGGATCTAAGGACTGGTTGTCCTTATTGTGGAACACATGGAAATCCCAAAGGAAAATCCTCATTATTCATCCCTAAACGAAGTAAGTGTTGTAACCGCTCTCTTGTAGCTCTCAAACCTTCTCTTTCAAACCGGCGAATGTCCCCAACAGAATCAACCAAGTTTTGTGGACCGTGACTTCTAAGGTTCATGCACCTATAAGAGAGAGATCAAAGTGGAAATAATAGAGGTGAAATAGTAAATTCAATAAAGAAAACTTAGTCTCAAAACACAATTAACTCCTTATGGTATTAACAAGTTTTAACTGGCAACGGCGCCAAGTTGATATTAGGATTTTTGCAAATCAAGGTTATCAATTACCCAAATGTGGTATAGCATAGATGAGAATTAATCCAATTTAGAATCAAGTCTTAACATATTAAGAGTGCAATTCATGCTTTAATCAAAGTAAATATGTTTTTGGTTTTGTAAACAAAGTTTGAAAAATGTAAATAAAGCGGAAAATAACTAAAATATTACTGAAATGAAATTAACAAAGAAATATCCTTGGGAATGTTATAGATGAACTATACTAATCAATTCTAAGCTAGTGGAGTCTTAATCTACTTTTAGAGCTAATCCACTGGTTCCAAGACACTAAACTTGACTAATCCACTCTCATGGTACTAATCACTTCACTAATCACCTTAAATGTTCATAACTCTTGTAAATATTAATTGATCAGTAAGCATTAATAACAGGTCTTCTCAACCTCTAAACATCTTAAACATCAACTCTCATTGGTTATGATCAAAATGATCTTGAAAAGTTTGGATCAAGCATTTCATCATACACCTTGTGGGTGTGAGAAATGCTTAAGATCTAAACCAACAATCTCTTGCTAATCTAGCATTAAACTCAACCTATCAACAATGGATATATGATTACAAGCCTAAAATCTACTAACCTAGCACTAATCAACCTAGATCTAACATTTCAAAGCTCCAAAAAGAGGCTATTCACTAATAGACATGAAAACACAAAGTAAATGGATTGATATTTGCATAATCATAAGTGTTAGAAGAATAGAAGTAAGGATTAAAAGGAAATATATCTTTAGAAATTATAAATCCAAAGATCTACATTCCAAAACCTTTAACAAGTTTAACAAAAGATAAAACCATGAAAGTAAGGGTGGAAAATTATTTATAGTAAAAAAAAAGTTGGTTCAATCCTAAAATCGGACTGGTTTACAATCGATTTGGGAGTCAATTTTGATCAGATTTTTCGGTTCCATCGGACACCCTTGGTTGATGGGAATGGTCGATGGGCTCCCCATATAATTTTTTTTCAGGTCTCATCGGCCACTTCTGGCTGCTGGAGGTTGACCGGTAGAGGTAAATTTAACATATCTCTCTAACCAAATACTCAAATCACTTGAAGTTACCTCCTTTGGAACTCCAACTCAATTTTCTACAACTTTAATAAAGATTTTTGGAGCTATATCACAACGTAAAATCTCCATCCGAGTGATCTCTGAGATACTTAGAATTGGTTTTAGATCATCATTTATGTTTTCGCACACCATTTGTTCTCCTTGATGTTTTTTCAGCTCTAAGATCTATATAAGAGTGAATCACATGCAAACATACATCTAGACTTTAAACATGTAATAAAAATATAAGATAATGATGAAAAAACATTGCTAAAAAAACCTAAAAACACAATATATCCACAAGTTTTGTTTATAATCTCGCCCTAGGTGGTTTACAATTTTTGTTGACCGATATTTTGAATATTTCCAAAAGAATAACAAATCACTACATAGTCTTATTTAAATACATTTTATCACAAATTTTGAATTGTTAACATATTATTTTAGCAAAATAAATTTACAAGAAGCAAAAAGTTAATATTGTTTTAAAAACAAAATTACAATATTTTAATTATTATGATGTTTTGATGATTTTTTGTTATTGTTATAATTTAATAAAAAAATATAAAATTTTAAGGACAAATTATTGGGATGATAAATTTAAGTTATTTCTGTTTTTTATCCACAAAACTTTAGTTAAATTTTTACTTTTGCATATTGGTTATTCAAAACCATATATTATTTTATTTTTATTGACAAAACTCACTGAATGAGTTTGTCTTGTTGTTCCATAAGAGATTTTTAGGACTTTGAGTTAAGAGTTTACACCACTTAGGCCGTTTGTGCTCAAGGCTGGCACTGTATAGTTCACTTGACCGAAACTTTTGTAAATAATGGATTTTGATGTCTCCATCACATCGTTCTCTTAATATGTTTATGCAACTATTATCTTTTCATTGCTCAAGAACTTGTTTGTATTTTGTAAATAATCTATTTCGATTGTCATCACATCTTTTTATAATATTTACTTGTAATTATTCTCTTTTTGCTATTCTAGAATTTATAGCTATGAACTGTTTGTATTTTATCAGGTAGATTATTTTTTTGTTTTAATGTTAAAAAATATTCCAAAAACGTTTTACATCAACGATAACGAATCATAGAAACTCTTTTTAAAAGAGCAATAAAACAAGAACAACAAGCAAGAGTGTACCAAACTAAATGGCAAAATTGATACAACCTAAGTATAAAGCAAGAGGAGATGTAGTAGAAAATGGATTCTACGAGGGGTATGATATTATGTGGTTTCAAAGCTTACAGTCTATTTGAGCTAAAACAACAGCAGAGGTCAATGATATATCCTAAAAATCCTACTATTCCTTTCTTTCCAAACAAGATAAACCTTCACTTGTAGTAGGAGCTTGAGAATAATTTGAGAGTACATGAGCTCATTCGACTAGAGGTGCATAATTCAAGCGGTATTAAATACAAGGAGATTGGAGCAAGAGGGTAGATTATATTTTCCATACCTTTCCAGAGATATTTTGAAAAATTACTTTCAAAGAAGAGATGATTGTGTGTCTCTTCAGCTACCGAACAAAGCACACAAGTAGCTAGTACATGCATTCCCCCCCCCCTACTGCCTTAGACGATCACGTGTTGTGAGTCTGCCTTGGAGAGCGAGCCACATGATAGAGAAGAAGCAAGGGACAGCGTCCTTAACCAAACAGATTTGGCCCAGGATACTAATGGTGCTGGCTCTCTAACCTGTTTCCAAGTCGAAGCAGTGGAGAATTTTCCCAAGAACCTTCCACTGTGCTGACGCCAAAAAAAAATATCATTTCTGTGATTTTCAGCTTGTGCAAGGACTGTAGTGGGAAGGGCTAGAAGGGCTTCAGCATGAGGGGTCCTAGGGAAGTCCACGAATCAAATCAAATAGAGGCTTTCCTTCCATCCCTCACTTGGCATCGGATAAACCTCTTTGCCAACTCTCTGGTCTGTAGCAACTGCTTAATACTACAAGACACTCAAGGTGAATTATTCAACAGCCAAAACGCTTGTTTTTAAAGACATTACTCTCCAACCAAGCTACACAAAGAGATCCAGTGCAAGAGAACATATGCCAAACTAGCTTTAATTAAAAAACCTCAGCAAACTCCTCAAGCAACCTTATACCAAGTCTCACTTCTTCCTTAGGCTTAAAAAGATCTTTCCACCCAACCTTAGGTGGACTTTTTCCAAAGGAAGGCTGAACACAAAGAGTCAAGTTTTGCATAGAAAGCCTTTGGTAGGAAAATTCCTGGCTCCAAATATTAAATGTGCAATAGATGACAGAGACAATTAGCCTGATCCTTCCGGCATAAGAGTGAAAATTTGTCGTCCACGATTGAAGCATCCCTGTGATCTGCTCTATAAAAGACTGAAAGAAAGAGAGATTTAATCTGGTAGGATTTAGCGGTAGGCCCAAGTACCTGGTTTGAAAGGTTTCAGTCGATATACCAACCAAATTTGCTAGCCAAAGAGCTTCCAAGTTATAGTAACAAGGAAAATACAAGCTTCACTTTGCTGCATTCATGTCTAGTCCTGAAAAAGATCTACAGAGATGAAGGGTGCTTGTTATACCTCTGAGTGACTAGTTTGATCCATCTCAAAACACCAAGAGATCATCCGCAAAAGCTAGGTGAGTAAGTTTTGGAGCATAACACATGGGATGCAAGTGAAAACTTCCCTGAGTAGCTCCACTATCAAGCATTCTAGAAAGCAGTTCAATTATCATTATAAAAAAATAGGGGATAAAATATCACCTTGTCTCAGCCCTTTTCCCCCCTCAAAGAAGCCCGCTAGTTCACCATTGAGAGAGACGGAGAATCTAGCACTACAAGAAATCTACCACAAAACCGATGATAGTTTCCCAACAGACCAAGCACCCATCAAAAACTTCCGATGGTTTTCCTATGGATTTACAATGATTTGACACCATCAGAAATCTGTTAAAAATTCCGACAATTTCTGATGGAAATCCAATAGAATAGACATTTTTCGACAGATTTTCAACGGACGGATGAGAATCCATCAGAAATACATCGGTTTTGACTAGTATTTTTACAAAAACTTTATAGACATTAACATAGTCATTATTCTTCATAAAAATGCTCGTCAAACCCGATGGTTTTCTGATGGATTTTCATCTTTCCGTCAGAAATCAGTTAGAAAATTTGAACGTTAATATAACAATTTTTTTCTTTTCTCATTTCTGATGGGTTTCCAATGACTTTCCTATGGCTGCCGATTGTTTTCGTTCATGGATGGATGACATATCTGGAGTTGAACTTGTTGAAAGATGAGTATACACGAGGTATATGCGAGTTTATAGAATTGGCCACAAATCAATGAGGAGAAAAAATTGGTAAGATGAAATGTCCTTGTTGTATTTGTTGAAATTCATATAATGTTAAGGTTGAGTTAGTGTGGCGTCACTTGTTTAGTAATGGATTTATGTTGGGATATAAGATTTGGTATCGTCACGAAGAATCTAATCATGATTATGGTATTACTAGAAAACCATATGTTAGGGATAGTTTATGAGATAGAATAGAAGTTGATGTAGGTGTTGGTACGATTGATATGGTGAATGATGCGTTTAGAGAAAATTTGCAATCGGTGGTGATGATGGAGATAGGATTGAAGAACCAAATTTAGAGGTACAAATTTTTTTTGATATGTTAGATGCAGAGAATCAACCACTTTAGAGAAATTTTATAGAGGATCATTCAACTTTATGAACCATTAGTAGAATGATCGCTATTAAGACGGATTACAATCTTGCGGAGGAATGTGTATATGCGATAGCGGATTTTGTGAAAGATATTTTGTCTGAGGATTATATATCTCCAGTATCATACTATGAGTTTCAGAAACTTGTAGCTAGTCTTGGTTTTCTGTATAAGATGATAGATGTCTGCATTGATAATTGTATGATTTATTGGAGAGAAGATGAAAACCACAAAAGATGTCAATTTTGTCGTAAACCACGGTTTTAGTCTACTAGCAGGAGAGCGAGAATTCCATTTAAATAGATGTGGTATTTACTGTTGGCAGATAGGTTAAAGAGTTTATATCAATCTCAGCATACCGCAGAGGCAATAAGATGGCATGGGGAGCATCGTCAAGATGGGGATATCACATATCCTTTAGATGCAGAAGCATGAAAACTTTTTCAGTCAGTGTATCCGGATTTTGCATATGAGCGGCAAAATTATATTTGGGGTTATGTACAGATGGTTTTAACCCATTTGAAAAGCATGGAAGACAACTTTCTTTGTGGTCCGTAATTGTAACACCATAAAATGTTTCTCCATCTTTGTGTATGCATGTAGAGTTTTTATTTTTCTCCATTCTTGTGTCTGGTCCAGAGCATCCAAAAAGTCACTTGATGTATTCCTTCAGCCATTAATTTATGAGTTAAAAATGCTATAGGAGCATGGAGTTGAAGCGTTTGATGTTTCAATGAAGCAGAATTTTAAGTTGTGTGCAGTTCTTATATGGATCATAAGTGATTTCCCAGCATATGGGATGTTATATGGATGGGCGACTCATGGAAGGTTATTGTGTTCGTACAACACTGATGCTTTCCAATTCCTACATGGAAGGAAGACGGGTTGTTTTGATTGCCATAAAAAGTTTCTACCGAGTGAGCATATTTATCGTAGATCAGGAGGTTTGTTTACAAAAATAAGCAAGTGTTTGATTGTCCACCTCCAGAAATTAATGGGAATTATATATTAGAGCAGTTAAGAGATATTGGTACTGAGAGAACCTCTAATTGTGGGGGTAAACATCATGATCCCGTTGATGGTGTTGCTGTATATCATAATTGGCATAAAATAGTCTTTTGGGATTTTCCTTATTTGAAAGACTATTTACTGAAACATAATCTGGATGTTATGTGTTGAGAAGAACTTCTTTGACAACATTGTAACATTGTTTTAAACATACAAGAGAAGACGAAAGACAATATAAAGTCTCGACTAGAGTTGGCCCACATTTGTGATCGTGATTATCTTGAAGTTCAGCCTAATGGTAAATGCAATTTTTCAGATTATCGGTTAGACTCAGATAAGAAATACGTAAATTATTGATTGGATACGGGAATATGTTAAATTCAATATGATCTGTGTAATTGCATTGATTAAGTAGAATGGAAGTTTATCGGAATGAAAAGTCATGATTGTCATGTTGTCATGTAACGGCTTCTTCCATTTACCTTTGTGTATGGTATTCACAAAGATGCTTACCATGCCATTGGAGGTACCAATCATTAGTTTAGTATTTTTAGCAATATTAAAGCATTTAATTATTGTTACTAATTTTTCATTGATTATTTTTGTAGGAGTTAGTGCTTTCTTTAGAGATTTAGGCAAGAGAACACTTACAGTAGACGGTATCCGCAATTTGGAGGACAATATACCAGTGATCCTTTGCAATCTAGAAAACCTTTCCACCTTTTTTTGATGTTAGGGAAAATCTTCCAATCCACCTTCCACGAGAAGCATCTTTAAAATGTCCTGTTCAATATATGTGGATACACCTTTTGAGCGTTACATGTTTCATCTAAAAAAGAAATTAAAATTTTTAAGGAAATTTGAGGGATCTATAGTAGCTTAAAGTCTCAATGAAGCTTCACTTGTTTGAGTATTACTTTTCATCAGACGTTCGTACAAAGAATATGCGTCCGACACAATATGATTATAGAGGTGAGAGGTCGATTTATCCCGTGTATGTCTCTGAGTTATTTCGGCATGTTGGTTGAGTTAATGGCAAAGGAAAGAAACACAAGTTATCAGAGCCAAAATTTACACATATTCATTCGTGTATCCTGACAATTTGTGATGATATACAAGAGTATGGAAGGTACACAAATGTTTTATCTATATAATATAATTATATAATTAATTTATTAAGTTGTATATTAAGTATTTAACGAAAACTATTCTGAATATAATTTCTTGACAGGATCTACATGGCGCTAATATGCAGTTATTATCCAGATAAAACGGAAGACAAACTTGAGAAGATCAAAAAGTATGAATTTGCGTCTTGGTTACAATTTTATGCAAGTATTTGAATTGAAATTTAATTTTTAATTATTTAAATAAACTATTTAGTAATTAGTTAAATAGTAATTGTTTTAGGTTACCGAGTAAATACAAAGTGGTCAAACATTTCCAAGATAGTTAGTGGAGTTTATAAATGGTCCAAACTATATTACTACTTCATACCCATGGTATTGTAGTAGGGGATATGGATTTTAGATTCATGATGAAGGATGAAGTAGACAAACTTCGGATTATGGTGTTTCGGTTCAGTCTGGTGATGTTATCTACTGTTGCATCTTTAATGAAATTTTGGAAGTTCGATATCCCAGAATGTTAAATGTGAGGTGCATCCTGTTTGTGTGCAATTAGTATGATCCATTCATTGGTCATAAGGTAAAAATTGAAAAATTTGGTGTGACATCGGTACATTCAAGACGAAGACTACTTAAATACGATCTATTCATCCTAGGCTTACAAGTATGTCATGTAATTTAATTGTATACTTTAATATGTGATTTATGATCTGATTTGTTAAATAATTGAATATATAACAAATATATTTTTAGGTATACTATATTATTTCCTCTCAAGTTACTAATCGTGGAGACCTATGGATAACCGATACTGCAATTAACCTAAGAGGAAGAATTTTTAAAGTTCCGAAACATGATGCTTTGCAACCTACTAGAAGTGTTCAAATGGATCATATAGAACATTCATTAGACATCGAACTTGTTGTTGTTTTAATCACCAGGGAATAATATAGACTATTCAGAGTTAGAGAAATAACATGGAGAATTTAATGATGACGAAGTTCCTTCACAAGCATCGTCTTCGGAGGTTGCAAAGAATTATATTTAATAATTAGATATTAATTAAATTGTAAGAAATAAAATCCATCAGAAATCCGACATAAATTTCTGATGTATTTTGGATAGAGTTAGAGTTACATGGTTGTTTCCCAACAAATGTCAAAATAACTGTTAAATTAATACTTAAGCTGTTGATTTTAGAAGTTTAGGGAGAGATAAGGATGAAGATAAGAAAATTGGCGTAATAAGAGAGAGAGATTGCTGAATTTTTCTTCTTATTCACACTCATTCAACCAATACAATGCACAAGTATATATAGACTTTACAAGCATAAGCTAAGGAAAAAATATCTAAGGAAGAGGAAGAGAAGAGGCGTGATGATGGAGTGGTTGAGCTGCTCCAACAGTGCAGCTGCGCCCATGCTGTGCCCATACCTTCTCCCTGCAGCGCCCATGCCTCCTTTGCTTCCTCACTTGGTTTAGTTAGCTTGTCTAGTTGATATCCAACAGCTTCCTTTTCTTCTAGTTCCTTATAAACTAGCTCTCCTTCTAGTTCCTTCACAACTAGTTCTTTCCTTTTCTCTCCTTTTCTTGAGTTTGAATTCTTCTTCTTGAGATCACATATTTCAACACTCCCCCTCAAGATTGGTCGGTGAATATCCTTTAGACCGATCTTGCCATATATGTGATCCCCAATGATCGAGGATGTTGCCTTGGTGAAGATATCCGCTAGCTGTTCCCCACTTGCTACGAATGCGGGTTTGATGATTCCTTCTTGAATCTTTCCCCTCACATAAGAAGAAAAATTCAGCAATCTCTCTCTCTCTTATTACACCAATTCTCTTATCTTCATCCTTATCTCTCCCTAAACTTCTAAAATCAACATGGTATC